>JACXGM010019485.1:0-18374 GCA_016801145.1 Umbra pygmaea
TACTGGATGTGGGTGGAGGTCTGGGTCTATGTACTGGATGTGGGTGGAGGTTTGGGTCTATGTACTGGATGTGGGTGGAGGTCTGGGTCTATGTACTTTACGAGGGAGAGAGAGAGGGAGGCAGGGAGAGGGGGAAAGGGTGGGAGAGCTTAGGAGCCTCCAGCCAAGACTGCTATTGTAGAACACGTGTCTCTGTCTCTCTGTCTGCCTTCTGCCTGCCTGCCTGCCTGCCTCCCTGTCTGCCTGCCTGTCTGCCTCCCTGTCTGCCTGCCTGTCTGCCTGTCTGCCTCTTTCTGCCTGCCTGTCTGTCTGTCTCTGCCTGTCTGTCTGTTTGAGATTTTAAGTAAGGAAGGAAAGAGTGAGTTGAGGGGGTCGAGCGAGGACCAGGAGGAGGGCAGCCCACGAATGAGACTGAAGGAATGGTGACGGGGGGGTGCTGCACCAGTGCCGGAACGCCACTTTAAAAACTGAAAGCCTGACGGCTCCTCGGCTGTGCCCTTGCTCTGTGTGACGAGGCGGGGGTGGCGGCAGGCGAGATGGATCGGTTGTGACAGCCTGCAGCTTAGCGCGGGCCTGTAATGACGGGGGTGAGAGGAACCCTGCAAGAATGTAGAACGTTACCCCCCACCCACCTTCACCTTCCTCCCATACATGAAGAAAGTCCTTTGGGCAGACTTCAACCAGTGTGTGCCCCTGCCTCTGTCTCACTGACTGAACGTCTCTACTCTGCCCCTCATCATTTCTCTCTCTCTCTCTCTCTCTCTGCAGGCTCCATCCCTCCTTCCCGTTCTGTTGTTTAAGCTGGGGAAGGAGTGTGACCCAGGCTTGTCCCACGCTGTGCTTTACTCTCTGCCAAACTTTGGGACACACAAGGTACTGCAATGGGCATGACTGGCCTGTTTCAAGAGGCTGAGTGATTTCCACCAACTCAAGGGTCCTGGAAAATGTTATTTTCTTTTAGCTACACGTGAAATGACTGCTCCGTTTTAGACTTTCAACCACCTAGTTGATGGGTTATTTCAATTCTCACCGGAAATTACTGCGTTTAATTGCCATATAGGTGTTAGTGCAGGTATGTTTAGCCAAATATAAATGCTTAAACAAATATGTGAGGTAAAACAAATTGTGTGTTTGTGGGATAATGTGAGTAAACAAACGGTGGAAGAGATTAGGCAGTTTTAAATCTCATTTAATGTGATCAAGAGATGCTTTATGAAATTCCTGTCAAGACGTCCTACTTTTATGTCTACCCAGTTATGCACAACTGTCTATGAGATCACAACATCAACACTAAAGTACATTTTCGTGTCAGTTTGGGTCTCCTGGCAGATGCTCTATTGGCTAGAGCTCTTTGTATGTTCATTTTTCCTATTAGATGTATGCTATGCGTTTTTATTTCATTTTTCATTATTATTTGCTTTAAACCAGCACTCAGCTGTAAATACACCTAGCTCTCAGTCTGACTTCTCTATATAAAATAAAGGCAAATTGTGCCACTAACCAAAATCTGCTGGTTCAAATCCCAATGCTGACACATTGAATAGTCTGTTCAGGTGCCATTGAGCAGAGCATTTACACAACAATGTGATTTGGGTGTGTTTGTGTGTTAGTTGTGTGTTCCCCAGGTGCTTCACACGATCCAGATGTTCGGCAGCGCCCCCAGGTTGAGAGCCGTGTCACTGCGCCTCATGACGGCTCTATGGGAGAAACAGGTCAGTTTTGACTGCATCCCCTAATACCCCCCCAAGCTATAAAACAATTACCAAGTTGCCATGGTAACCTTTTCGAGAGCCACATTCAATTCTAATGCATACTCTTATTCAAAAAATAACAATCTATCTGTCAACAAATATAAAAATCAAATTAAAATGCAAATGCTATTGTTCAGATTAAAATACTGTGTTTGAAGCCAGCGTATTTTACCTTTTCAAAATTGCTAATATTCTTCATTTGGCAACACCTATCTTCCCAGGAGTTGTCACATTTGGTTTGAGATTAAAACGGCATTGTTTTAACACTACAGTGTCGTTTCTGAAATTAATGGAAGCACACAATATGGCCATGTGTCATCAGAGATCAAACTTGCTCATTAAAAGTCTGCAGAAGCAGGCAACTTTGGTACAGGGATGTTGACAGCATTTCTACAGGCATTTTCAGTTGTAATTATACTGAAGCCCTATTCACACAGGGTTTGTTCACCTGCGGAGGAGGTCAGGTAATATAATTTGTTCTTAGCGGGAGAGCAATAATTCCAGCCTGAATTTCTTTTTCTTGTGTAATGCCAAGTTCTGCTGCAAATTTTACTTTTATAATATACATTTCATGCCAATTAACTGAATCTTACCAAATATAAATTGTACTTAAACACTTCCTGTTCGCAGATCGCAAGGCAGCATTTACAGATTCCAACTGAGTTTAAGTATGCAACACAGTTCAGCAGGATACAGGAATTCAGCATGTGATGGGATTTTAGTCTATATATAAGAAAGCGTTATAAGTTAAAATAGTAAGTCTACAGACACATTTTGGAGCTTATGTAGAGTTAACATTTGTAGACCTTTATTGATAGGACGGTAAAATATATCTTCCTGCTCAGAATACGAATCACATCCCAATAATCTACCATTATGTCAAATCATCGAATTTGCATTACAAATGGGAAAATTTTTAAATTAAGCCTTATTTTTGAGGCTGGTTGAGGTGAAAGAAACTGGCATACTATTATAAAGCTAGTTATTCTGGTCAGGGGATTTTGATACTAGAAAAGTTTGTGTTTTAAAGTTTAGATTCTCTGCTTTTTCTGAGTGTATTTGTGTATATAATCTTACTTTTTAGAAAAGACAACTCTTTTTATACCTAGTTGGAACATAAGTATTATGGACATTTTGCATGAAATGTTTGTTGTTAGGGTGTGTTTACATTCTAAATGTACTAGACCTCTCGAGGAAAACTAGAGACGAGACAAAATCATTTCCATACTGGTTGTATTTACATTGTCATGTCTCAAGACAGCAAATCATGTGTTTGTGGGTGCCATGGAATGTCCTTCAATAAATCTCAAGTTGGGCACATGAGAAATTTCTCGATGTTCCTGAACAATTGCATTTACTTAGCAAAACACCAGGTGGAATCTTTCAAAACCATCTTGTACGCTTCCTTGGGAGGTTGCGCGGCTATTCGAGAGACCCTACAATTTTATCTCGTCAAGTTTTTCTCTAGAGGTCTCTACAATGTGGCTGAAAGCTATCGGAATGTTAACGCACCCTTAGTCAGGCACGAGAGCTGTCAATGTCTAGTCTGGAGTTTTAGCTTTGCATTTTACTTTGGAGTCTGCTATTGGTGTCTGTCAACATGAGGTTCAAAGAGGTGTTAATGACAGTCAAGAAAGGCGTTGTGTGTTCGTAAATCCCTCAACAAACTAACTCAGTCATAGTCAAAGCCTTACCGTAACAACAGTTAGAAACATCGTTTAAAAGAACAAAGACACCTGTGAGCTTAGCTTGTCGTGAGCAAATTCTAGACTCCTTGAATGGCCCATAAAGCAAGATAGTTAATGCATGCAAAGGGATATGTGGCCAAATACTTAATAGTAGTGCTTAACATTAGGGTTCAGTTTTCTACACAACCTAGGTCAATATTAGGCTGTGTATCAGTCTGTCCCAATAATGATTGTATCCTCAACTAGAACAATAACGTATAAAACATTGTAATTTCAAAATGATAAACCAGTACCCACTAAAAATGTGAGCGTATTTCACCTCATAATGACAGCTTGATTCCAAATCTCAACTTGTGGAAATGAAAGTAAAAAAGTAGTACTCGACCAAGCCCAGTACCATGTCAACTTTTCTCTCAGTGCATACGAGTGAAAGAGGAAATAAGATGGTTTCTCTTTAGTTTGTTATGTTAAAGGCTTTGTGTGTCTTCCTTATCTGGGCTGCAGGATCGTGTCTACCCAGACCTTCAGAAACTGATGTCCCAGCTGGAGAAGTCCTCTGGGGTTCTGGGCAAGGAGTCACAGTGGGAGCAGATCCTGGCCAGGGCAGCCTGTGTGAGGGACATCTGCAGAGAGAGGTGGTCACCAGTCCTATTTCTGATAGTCCCACCGTTTCCTCAGTACTGGATAATGTTAGCACACATTTTGGAGGAGGCGATTGTCCCAATGTGTTTCGTAATGCTCACCTTTCCCATTCTGCCATAATAATAAATTATTTTTTTTATTTTATTTTTAACCTTTATTTAACCAGGTAAGTTGACTAAGAACATTTCTTATTTACAGCAACGACCTGGGAGCAATTAGCGTAAAGTGTCTTGCCCAAGGACACAACGACATTTGGCTCAGTCGAGAATCGAACTGGCAACCTTCTGACTACAAGTCTGACTCCCTAACCACTGAGCTAACCATCTGCCATCTAATTTAAAAGTTTAAATATAATATAGTTTAAAAGACATTAACGTTCGTGTATACAGCCAGGCGCCATCTTCGGAAAACAGACTCGACCAGTCGAACCCCAAATTCTGTGCTCCGTGAGCCGAACTGTGACTTTAAATCTTATATTTGGCAAGAGGTTTTGCGGTCATTCATGCAGATCAATGACCAAGACTTACAGCTGGCAATGCAAACTAAAACACAATTTGCTCACAGTTCAGCTCACGTAGCACAGAGTTTGGTTTGACTGGTCGAGTCTGGTTTGACTGGTGACATCCCCGGTCCTTGTCATTCCACAACTTTATCCTTCAGTTCTTTTAACCTTTTACATGCTCATGGTTGAGCATTTACATTGCAGTTCAATATGCAACATAGTGAATCTACAGAAGTTGATGGATTTGTCCTGAAGTGGACCTCTACAGTTTAACAACTGAAGGTGATTGGCTACATCTAATTGGATTGAAAATATTTTCCGATGTATATTAAAAATACAGGGGTCTGCGTGGCGTAGTGGGCTACGTCGCTGCAGTTTAGGACAAGCTACGTTATAATAGGTTCTTTGACTTTCCCCCAACCTCCAGAAAGAGGCAGCGCAAATTGGCATGGATTTGGGTTGGATAAGTAAAATTATATACCTTGCCACGTCGCTCTCCAGTGACTCCTTGTGTGCAGATCAGGTCCCGGCAAATGCAGTCATGGAAGTGTAGTTGGTGAGTGTAATCATCCCATGCATGAGCTGACTAAAGGCTTCCATGTTGGGTGAGCAGTGTGAAAAGAATTGGTGGCTCGGCGACATGTGGTTGGATGAACCATATGAGCGCCCCTCACCTTCTTGTCAAGGGACACCTGTCCAAGCTTTAATAAATCCAGAGAACCCACCCCCATCATAGTTGTACCCTGTTGTTACCTTGTTTAAGAACATTGTGCTTGCAATAACAGGGTTGTGGGTTAGATTCTATTTAAAGATAATCATCTAATATATACGACTAGTTATTGTACTGTTTATTCTCATCTTAAAGGTTTATTCTCATGTTAATTTGTAGCGATTGAGCAGTAACATTGGAAATACTTTCTCTTTCAAAGGACCAGCTTATGAGCACTGTAAACTGTATTTCTTGACATTTTAAATATCAGTAAAGGCGATTTATATTTGATAATAATACCCTGCACTATGCGCACACAAAAAGCACAGCTTTAAATGCATAATTCCAATAAAAATTGACCAGCGTGTAGTTTATTGAGAATTAATAATTACCTCATTGCAATTCCTGTTCAGATTGCAGAGTCTTCCTAGTGTAGGGAATCATTGTACCATGTAAATAGCTTTATCTGGAGAAATACAGTTTGTGCAGGTTTTCTAAGCTGCTCACTGAAAGAGAAAGTAGGACCATAATCACTACACAAAATTCTATACAGTGCCTCTTTCAAAAATGAAATCATTTGAAATATTATATTAATATATTTCCTACATTTTTCAATTTTTATTTTAAAAGTATGAACACCTTAACTCCCTCTAGAAAAGCATCTTCATTGCTACTACTGCAAAACCCCTTTCCTTTAACAATGATAATATTTAACATAAAAATAAACTAATGCTTGCTTTGCGGACCTCCTGAGGGCACTGGGGCCCTTGTTGAATACCCCTGGTATATTGTTCAGATAGGTGGATACAATACTAATTTAAATTAAGGAACTTTTGAGGCATTAACAGAAACATGGAAAGGAAACTTCAAGGTTAATATACTTTCTGTCGGCACTGTGTATATATTATAAATGTTCTCATGCCACTGAAGAGCCTAATTTGGATCCCATCCTGCAGTGGATTTTTGACCGCTGATTTATAGCGTCACACTACTCAGAAAAGCTCTAAGAATCTATCCGCAACTCACGGGTTCTGAGTGACTGAGCTCTGGTTTGTATTCCTGAGCTCTACGTGTATCGGGCAGAAGAATTGTGTTACAGAATTAGCTCTAATCATATCCTGCCATATTGAGTACACCTGTTTAACAAACTTGCATTTCTCTTGTCGTAGGCCCTACCAGCATGGAGGAGACATGCTGGCTGCCATTACACACACGCTGACCCAGTGTTCCCGACCAGATCAGGCCAGTCCAGCTGCTCTGGCCCTCCAAGGTCTGCAAGAACTCGCCCGGGCTGAGGTCAGAGAATACACTGAGGCCATTTGTTCAAGCTATCAATTTTTTAAGATTTCAGAAATTCCGTTTTCTATCTAAGCTCTGGCTCACTCACCTGAACCATATGTAATCCCCCATGTTGTTCAGGTGGTGGATATAGACTCCACGTGGAAGGCTCTGGGCCCTAAGCTGACTACCGACTCCAGGCCCCTGGTGGTCAAGGCCATAGCGGGTCTCCTGTCTCTGCTGCCCCAGCTCGCTGTCAGGACAGAGGATCACCAGGTACCTTGTTTCCCACCTTAACTACCCATCTACATCAACAGCTGGGGTTCTATTGGTCTTAGAGGAATCCTCTGTATTAGTACCAGCTTTGAATGACTTGTCTTCCTGCAGAAATTCAAAGAGCAGGTGGTCAGTTTTCTCTGGGGCTACGCTCTCAACAAGGTCAGTGTTGACATTCACTAGTGTGCGACATGTCAGGACCTGTTTTAAATGTCAACTGCTCCTGCTGTTGTCATGATAGTAAGAAACGGGAGAGCAACAGTGTGTTTTGTGTTTAAGGATCCTGAGGTGGCCCGTTGTGGTTACAAGGCTCTGTCCCAGTTCCCAGAGACAGAACACACCCTACTGCACCTCCCTGAGGAGGTAAAAGCATTTTGTTTCTCCATGATAACACAGTCATGTAATATACCATGTTCCTTAATGCTAACACAATTATGTTATACACCATGTTCGTTAATGCTAACACAGTCATGTAATATACCATGATCCTTAATGCTAACACAGTCATGTGATACACCATGATCCTTTATGATAACATAGCCATGTTATACACCATGATCCTTAATGCTAACACAGTCATGTGATACACCATGTTTCTTAATGCTAACACAGTTATGTTATACATGTTTCTTAATGCTAACACAGTCATGTAATACACCATGTTCCTTTATGCTAACAGTCATGTTATATACCATGATTCTTAATGCTAACACAGTTGTGTAATACACCATGTTCCTCAATGCTAACACAGTTATGTTATACATCATGTTTCTTAATGCTAATACAGTCATGTAATACACCATGTTCCTTAATGCTAACAAAGTTATGTTTTACACCATGTTCCTTAATGCTAACACAGTCCCGTAATACACCATGTTCCTCAATGCTAACCCAGTTATGTTATACATCATGTTTCTTAATACTAACACAGTCATGTAATACACCATGTTCCTCAATGCTAACACAGTCATGTAATACACCAGGTTACTTAATGCTAACACAGCCATGTAATACACCATGTTCCTACATGCTAACACAGCCATATAATACACCATGTTCCTCAATTCTAACACAGTCATGCTATATACCATGTTCCTCAATGCTAACACAGTCATGTTATATACCATGTTCCTCAATGCTAACACAGTCATGCTATATACCATGTTCCTCAATGCTAACACAGTCATGTTATATACCATGTTCCTCAATGCTAACACAGTCATGTTATACACCATGTTACTTAATCCTAACACAGCCATGTAATACATCATGTTCCTCAGTGCTAACACAGCCATGTAATACACCATGTTCCTCAATGCTAACACAGTCATGTTATTTACCATGTTCCTCAATGCTAACACAGTCAGGTTATATACCATGTTCCTCAATGCTAACACAGTCATGGTATACACAATGTTGCTCCATGCTAACACAGTCATGTTATACAATATACACCTTGTTGTTCCATGCTAACACAGTCATGTTATACAATATACACCTTGTTGTTCCATGCTAACACAGTCATGTTATACAATATACACCATGTTCCTCCATGCTAACACAGTCATGTTACACAATATACACCTTGTTGTTCCATGCTAACACAGTCATGTTGTACACTGTACATCCTGTTCCTCTATGCTAACACAGTTAATGTAGGTACACTACACCAGTTTCCTACATGCTACCCCAGCCAACCATGTAATTCACTAGGTATGGTATTTATTACCAGTAGTATTATCCGTTACTGTTGGATAATGCTAACGATCTTCCTGATAGGCCAGGCCAGTGTCTAAACTTCCAGAAGTTGAAGAGGAGGAACAGGAAACCGAGGCTGAGGAGAAAGATCTGTCCGTTCCAGGTCCATCCTATGTGAAGCTCCTTTACCTAACACATCACTCAGCCCTGCCAGGTACCCGCTGCAAAATGAAACCATAAAACATCAGTATAATCAGCCAACAGCTAAATTATAATTTCCAACTATTTAGATGTGCAATTTCTTTGAGTCATGAGGTACTAGGGTTGTTCGGTGAAACGGTACTGACAAGTACCGCGGTACTAACATTTCAAAATGATACTATACTAGTATTTTACGTATTTCAATGCTCCATTAAAAAGATAATAAACTTAGGGATTTTCAGGGATTTCAAAACACAGATGTGGTTTGATTATTCATAATTAAATTTCAAAATGAGAAGAAATTATTAAATGATGCCAAATATACAGGACCTCAATGGATCAACTACATGGAGTAAAATGATTAGAAATTAACCAGTGGGGGATATCCAGGCAGAGGTGGACATTAACTTGAATAAAAGTACTTTTCTGAGTAACTTTGAGTTCACAGGTTTTGGGAAGTCCCTACCACCAAATTGATCAGGAAAAGGGAGTTCATATCTTAACAGTAACCTATAAAACAATTAGAAAGAGTAAAGGAAATCAATCATGGTCACCGATAAGATGTGAACTCCTTTTAACTGATCAATATGGTCTTAAGTAGGGACTTCCAAAAACCTCTGAACTCAGCGTTGCTCAGAAAATGACTTTTTTTTCAAGTAAATGTCCACCTCTGTATCCAGGTGTTTAGATTAGACAGAATGGGGCAATTAGGCCAATAGAATAAAGTAGCCTAAGTGAAAGATTAAACATGCTGTAAAAACTGAATATACAAAACAAAGTACTCAGATACTTTGTTATTAAATGTTTTTTGAGACATTATCAGTAATTTGCCTTGGTATTGATTTGGTATCGATACCAACATACCAAAGCAAGATTCAGTGTCAAAGTCAAAATGTTGTTATTGGAACAACCCTATGAGGTACAGTAGGCACACACTTTTTACACCCTGCATCTCAGCAGGACAGTGGTTACACTGAGCACCATGCCAGCTTTTGGGATCTAAATGCGGCATTTCAAGTGTTTTGTGCGAAACTATTCAGCAGTAGGCCCTGAGGACCCGCTGGGCTGACAGGCAGCGCCGCACAACAGTTAGCTGGAATAAATCAGCAACCCTGCCTCGCTCCTTCGGCAGACAGCCGCTTTCTCCGAACACTGCTCCTCACCATTTGCTGCTCCAGTGTAATTTAATGAAGCGTGTCATTTATATTGAACTATGAGAAATTCTGAAAGGTAAATCGGCACTCAGTGTCCTTTTGTCAATGTGCTTTGTTCAGGGACGCCCCAGGCCTCTTGTTCCCTCGTCACCCTCGTAAAGATGTACAGTGTGTGTTTACACTCGTATTGTGGCTGGAAGTGTGAATATTCTTTCCTGGACAGTGCTTGTGGACATTCACAATGACATCCATTACACATGTAGGCCTGACGATACAGTGCTTGATTTATTTAAAACTTGCAGTGTCGATTTTGTCTTGGGGTTCAAGAGCAGTACATTCTTGAACTTTAAGGACAACTTGCTTGATTCCATGTTAGACATATAAAATGTGAAATTGTACACAGCAACATTTGTCTCTTCTTAATTCGATGTGCCTTGTCTAACCTTCCACTGACCCCCCCCCCCGTCTTTTCAGCTTTTGAGCTCTTCCTGGCGTCCCTGGTAAGGCAGGAGATGAGCAAGATGCCCCGCGGAGTGTACCATTCTGCCCTTAAAGTAGGGGGCCTCCGGTCAGACCAGGGCAAGACGGTGGCGGGGATCCCAGGCTTCATGCTGAAGACTTACGAGAAAAACAAACAGCCTGGTCTCAAGCCGGGCCTAGCAGGTAGGAAGGACCGCGCTGTCACCCTCAATCAAACACACATTCGGTGACTTCTCAATGGCTTCTCTGAAAATAAATAAATATTATGAAGACGTCAGTTAAATGGGGATTAAATCCATTTTATATTTTACCAGGTTACCTAGTTGTTTTTTAATGTAGTATTTTTTTGTTCCAGCTGGGCTCCTCCTCTCCTACGACCTGCCTGTACAGTCTGACCGAGACGGACGGCCAATCAACCGCTTTCTACTCAGCAGGTCGCGGAGCTACCAGCAAATTTTAGCCACTCTCATTCACGAGGTGACTTCTGTCTGCCTATAGGCGTCTTTTCATCCAACTCACCTGTCTTGCACGTTCTATTTCCTGCCTCTCGTTTTCACCTTCTTTGTTATTTGGTTTGCTGTTTCTCTTTTCTTCTTCTGTCATTTTCACTGTCTATCTCGTACCCTCGTCTGAGGCACTTTGTTCTCTTCAGGGAAGACCGCTGGCCGTCTTTCCAAATATATTGGACAGTCGCCACCCTGAAGCATCCACCAACCTTGTTTCAAAGTAGCGGTGGCTGCTACAGGAAGTGTTTACGTCATCATTAAACCACTCTGCAAACTGTTTATTTCCAAAGTCATTTCATCGACCTCGCTTCTCAAGTGTTTCATATATAAGTTTGATGATGTTCAATGAGTTTGTGTACGTAGGGGCTAAACTCTCACCAGACAGGCAACTGCTTTATGAAATTCTACACCAAGGGTTTGGCAGTGGGATATGCTTTGAGCTTTGTAAGGGATGCGTTCCTGTCATATGGATGTCTTTATTAATGGATGAGATAAATGCGTTTTGCTGAAACAGAGTTCAGGTATGTACCTGACGCGTGTTCCTGTTTTCCGCTCTGTGCTCAGGTGACCATTCAGCCATCAGAGTGGCATCGTGCCCTTATCCTACCACAGGCCTGGCGGGGCTTCATGAGCCGGACTTACCATGCCGTCTTACAGGTAGGTCTGTGAGTGTACACAGGATGCTAGAACTTTGAAAAGGAATACCTTTTGTCTTATGTCGTGACAGGTATAGTACATTGTGTTTGTCAGGGCTGAGCCGTTGATTGTTTGACATGTATTATTTTTAACGGCATCATTTAAGATACACCCAGGATATTCACTGAGTTTCCCTAATGTGTTCATAGCTTGCTAAAATTGAAATATGGTACACTTCTAAAGACTTGGCCTCACGAGCAGTGGTACACTGCAAGAAATGACACTACAAAAATAAGTAAAAATAACAATGAATACAAGGTATTTCTTGCTTGTAATAAGTAAAATAATCTGCCAATGGAACCATACAACTTTAACCAATTTTCAGGGCATATTTACTAAAAACAAGTGTTATCTAATCCAAATATAGCTTGTTAAGTAAATATGTCGTCTTTTTTTTGTTGTTGCCTGAATACAAGATAAATGTACTTTTTGCCAATGGAACAAGATTTTATAAGACAGGATTTTTTGCAGTGTAATGTTAAATTGTTATTGCATTATGAGTCACTGTTACATTCGACGTGTTAGTCATTTAGCACACACTCATCCTGGTTACTGTAACCATGTCCGTTAGGGTCGCCGGGCGGAGCTTGAGATGCAGCAGAAGCAGGCCAGAGGCGGTCCAGAGGAGTTACAGTACCAGCAGCACTGTGCCTGGCTCTGGTGAGAGCACCCTACCTGTCATTACACAGTGTGCTTTTCAACTGTGACCCACACCATCCTCCAACAGAGCTACTTCTCCTAGAAGACCGCAGACGTTATTTTAGACAATGGAGCCACAGGGGACGAGCTGACCTTTTGCAAATGGAAATTTCCCAAATCTCTTCCTCTGTGGGCTCCACCTGTCATTTTATCCGTGTCCCTGTAATTGTGAAACGTTCAGGCTTTCAACGTAAATTAGCCTTTTACTGCTGTGGAAAATACACGTTCTTGAAAAACAGTTATTTTCCCTGAAACAATACATTACAATATTAGTGTGTTCAGTCATTGCATAATTGCAGCCATTTGCAATCAACCACAAATGCTTCTCGTTGTCAGTTCTAGTTTACTTTCAATGCTTGCTATGTATATTTCAGTCAAGTTCACTTCCTAAAACAGCTATATCTTTTTCCTAACCCAGTGCCAGCAGGGCTTATTGAACTAAATATTTAAAACATTTTTTTGGCAACTGGTTGTAAAGGTGGCGCTGTTGAGCCAACAGTTTAATGTTTACCATTTCATGTACTCTATGTGTGCTAAGTTGTTAATTGCAAAAGAAAATTGTCAACAGTCTAATATTACATCCTCTCATCGTCTCCACACAGGATTCTAGTATCGAATTAGTATTTTAACAACAAAACAAATACTATACACCATTTGGAGGCAGAGATGCGTTTCAAACAAATCGTCATAATTCGAGATATGAGTTGGCCCCAGTTGAATTGACGTCCCGGTGCTAGTGTTGCTAAAGACACGTAGAACAGATCAACTACATTGTGGGAAAGACGATAGGCCAGACATACCAGGGTGGAGATAACAGAGCTGCTCAATCACCCTCCTCTCACCACAGAGGTGCTTGTCTTGGGAGAATATATGTGGGGGATACAGGGCCATTTCAGGGCTTCCAGACAGCTGGACTCCCTCTACATTCACCACCAGCCAGAACTCAAGCCCAGATGGGCCAGTGTCTGAGCCCTCTCGGCTCGCTGGTTAAGACTGAGCTTCCATCAGATCATCAATCAGACAGAAGTTCGTGCCGTGTCCAGGGGGACCTGCGGGTCAGGGGATGCTCTCACCGTGGCAGACATCCGGCCTGTCCTGCAGCCATGTGAATGATGCGCTCTGCTCACGTGAAAGGAGACTGCACGTGGCTGTGTGTGTGTATGTGGTGTGTGGGCGCAGGCGGGGTTGATGATAATTCAGGGCAGGAGCAGATGAAAGGTTCTGTGCGTCGATGGTGAGCTTTCCCACTCCCTCTCTCTTTTCACAGGGTCAGAGATCAGCTGACGGATGTTGTCAAATCTGCCGCAAAGTGAGTCTGGCCTCTTTGTCGTCTCCTCTGCATTCATGTTGATATTAACATCCACATTTTTAGCAAGGTTCTAGTCATTTTTGGTTATAAGACAGTTCTTTGATGTTTTGTGGATTATTTTTGTTTCAAAGAAACATTGGATCTTTCCAAGCCAGTGGCATCAGTCAGGCCTTTTGGTTAACCAGATGGCACCGGTCTGGAACGCCCTTCCTAACAAAACAGAATAACACTGGCCTACAGCCACAAACTGTTTGGTAGACGACGGCGATGAGTCCTGCTACTGTTGTCATGGTAACCCAGTGGGTACACCTGTGTTTCCTTGGCGACAGGGACAGTCCGGTGGTGCAGGGCAACTCCATCTTGGCTCTGAGCGGTCTGGCTGCTGCGCTGGCCAAGTACGAGGCCAACCTGCCTGCGAGCGCAGACGGAGGGCTGGGGGTAAGGCCAACAGATGAACAGCAGGACAGCGTCGCCTTGTACCAGAACGAACGTAGCCATTGTGTTTCAACATAAATTAAACAGTCAACTGTAAACAGTAAACTTGTTGTCCACCACTTTTGGTGGTTGGAAATTGAATAATCCATTTTGTTACAAAAAGAATACCCTTTTCTGATTTCTAAGGATCAATGTGCCAGGCCACGCCCACATTTGGTGCCAGAGGAGTAGTGTTTTAGACAGCATGCACCTTGTGAGGACAGAAACCTATGTACCCTATTATACAACTTGTCCAATGAGTGGAGAGGCTTGTTATATTCGTTTGTTACAGCGCCACCATCTGGTCAATCGCTGTAATTTCTGTGTATATATATTTTTTTACATTTACTAACATTTTGAACTTTTTAAGTTTGCACAAGTGTAATCTGAGATATTGTCTGTGAAGCACGTTTTTACGGACAGATGGAGATGGTTTCTACTCTTCCTCTTTTGCATTTATCTTTGGAGACAATGTGCAGTAACCTAATTCCTTTCTCAGAAGTGGGTGCTGTAACTGTGTCCCAACCTGTGTTGTGTCTGTAGGTAGGCCCTGAGGTCCTCCCCACATCCACCTGGCTAGCCATGGTGCTGGAAACACTCCTCAGTGTCATCAGTAGCAACTACAAGCCCAAGGGACAAGTGTTCACATGGTTCATACATGTCAGCCCTACATCTTACCCCATAATAATGATACTGTGATGTTTGTCCATACGGGAGCATTCATCAGTGTGATGATTGTGTTTTGTCAGCGTTCGTACTCCGGAGAGAACACGGCCAGTGCCATCGCCCGCTCCTGTGCCGCCCTGGCCCTTGCGCTGCTTGTGCCCGTGTTGGTGGCCTGGCACAAGGACAGTGTGCCCCAGGTTATAGCCACCCTCAGGGCAGGTCTGCCCGGCTCACCCACGGCAGATGACTCCCAGGCAGTCCAGTTCCACTCTGGCCTGGCTCTGGGTCTGCTGCTGTGCAGCCTGCACCAGGAAAGGCTGAGGTAGAAGGACTGACGTGTTTTTAAAATACTGTGTTTACTGTGTTTATTAGTCTTAGGAACTAGCTAACCAGCTAGCTTAAAATTCAAGCTAATATTGTACACTATGTGGCTTGGAATGACCTTTTCTCTCTTCCAGTGTTAACTCACTGAGTACCTAACAAGTGTCCTTGGACAGGGATAGCTTTCTAGATTTAGCCTTAAGAGCTAGCTACAGTACATAACAGCTAGCCAACTACACGTTATATCTTATTTTTCCTGACTGTAGTAGACCTTTAGTCAGGCTTCATATGTGTAGCTCCTACAGCAGAGAAAGTTTGTAGTTACCCCATCAAAATTATAGTACCTCTGAATGTAGCTGCAACGTGTGTGTCAAGTTACATTTTCAGGTCTTAATCGGTCTGGTTATTTCTTCATCACTAAGATCTGATGCCTGTAGTAAAAAACTCAGCAAAAAAATGAATGTGCCTATTTCAGGGCACTGTATGTAAAGTATAATTTGTAAAAAGCCGAATAACTTTAGAGATCTTCATATCATAGGTTTTAAACAATGTTTTCCATGCTTGTTCATTTAGACAAATTAATGAACATGCACCTGTGGAACGGTTGTTAAGACATAACAGCTTACAGACGGTAGGCATCTAAGGTCACAGTTATGAAAACTGATGACACTAAAGAGACCTTTCTATTGACTAACACCAAAACAAAGATGCCCAGGGTCCCTGCTCATCTGTGTGAATGTGCCTTAGGCATGCTGCAAGGAGGCATGAGTACTGCAGATGTGGCCAGGGAAATACATTGCAATATCCGTACAGAGAGGCCTAAGAGAGCACTACAGGGAGACAGTAAGGACAGCTGATCGTCCTCGCATTGGTAGATGTTTAACAACACCTGCACATGATCGGTAAATCCAAACATCATACCCACAGAACAGGTGCATGATAGCAAGAACAACGGCCCGAGTTACACCAGGAATGTACAATCCCTCCATCAGTGCCCAGACCATCCACAAAAGGCTGAGAAAGGCTGGACTGAGGGCCTGTAGCCCTGTTGTAAGGCAGGTCCTCATTAAACATCATCGGCAACAACGTCACCTATGGGCACAAACCCACCCTCGCTGGACCAGACAGGACTGAGAAAAAGTGCTCTTCACCGACAAGTCATGGTTTTGTGTCACCAGGAGTGATGCTCAGAGTCGTGTTTATCATCGAAGGAATGAGTGTTACACCGAGACCTGTACTCAGGATCGATTTGGAGATGGAGGGTCCATCATGGTCTGGGGCGGTGTGCCACGGCATCATCGAACAGAGCTTGTTATCATTGTAGGCAATCTCAACACAGTGCAGTACAGGAAAGATATCCGCATTTACATGGTACCCTTCCTGCAAGCTCATCCTGACATGACCCTCCAGCATGACAATGCCACCAGCCATACTGCTCGATCTGTGCGTGATTTCCTGTTCAGGGACATATAATTCCATTTCTTTTAGTCACGTCTTTGGAACTAGTTGAGTTTGTGTTTAAACTTTTTATGTTCATACAAATATTTTTACGTTAAGTTTGCTAAATAATTACAGCAGTTTTTTTGGTGAGTTTAGTTCTTTAGCGCTTTATTGCAATATTGCTATGCACTGTGTTGTACAAGTTCTCAAATACAAACAATAAGATGAATACTGGTTAGTTTTGCAATGTCTCTCTCTGTCCTGCTGCAGTGATGTGTCCGGTCAGAAAATGTCCGACCTGTTGCTGACTACTCTGGACACTTTAGAATCCTGCTGTTTTGACTGCACCCTGGAGTACAAGTGAGTGTGCGTTTGCCCCCCTTCCCCATGCATATCTATAAGGTTACAAGCTCATCGGTTCAACGGTGTAACTGCGCTTCTGCTCCTCCCTCAGCGCCGGCTGTGTACTGGGCCTGGGTCTGGTTCTGGGGGCCCTGAGTTCCAGTGGTCAGGCTGAACACAGGACCCGTGTGGCCCTCACTCTGGACAGGCTCCTGGAGGTCCTGCAGGGGGACAGCAGCAGTCAGGGCCGCATGCTGCAGGAGGTATTCCCACACCTTTACATCGTTGTAACCCGTATCTTCTCAGTCATGCTGGTTTATTCTTCAGGGCCTGATATGAGAGCGGAAGCCCTGACACATTGTTTCCTGACCACATCTTGATCTTCTCCTTTTTATAAATAATATTTGTTAATAATCTGTTTACAGACATGTCGTTATTTCTGCATTATTATTAAATGTCCCAATAGCGTTTCGCTGCACTTACTTTAGCTTACCTCCTGGCAACTGTGGGGCCCTGAACAACCACCAGGAGGCGCTAAAGTGCGACCAGACAGGCCAGCCCCACCACCTATCCATCCCAGAAGCCAATGAGCCAGTTAGCTGTGGCTTGTATGACGAGGCCAGCATGCCTGGCTGCATGAGCAATGACTTATATATATATATATATAAGATATGACCTTAGATTTGAAGTCTCCCTGTATTCGCTGTCCCCCTTAATCCAGTTCTCCTCCACAAGGTGCTGGCCTACTCTGTAGCGGGTGTAGGGGTAGCAGCCTTCAGTCAAGGGGTCATCGATGCCCCTAAAGCAGAGGACATCATGACTGCTCTCCGCAGCATGACGGAGGAGAGCCAGCAGGTCACATGACAAACTTGACTTTTATTTTTAAATGTTGTCACGGGGGAACATTCCAGGTTTGTTTGTGTAAATATTCGGAATGTGTTTCCAGACTCCAGGCTTCTCCATGGCCCTTGGTTTGGTGGTTCACGGCCTGTCGTCCTGTGGTCATGGCAAGGCAGAGGACATCCAACCCCGCCTTCTAGCTGCTTGGGTCAAGATCCTACTGGCTGAGGTACGGAGCAATAACTGGGGTGGAGCATATAAGTTAGCTACGATCTAAACATGGTAACATCACCAATGGACCTGGAATCAGACAATCTGACCTGCATGCCTGTGAAAACTTTTTTGATTATTATATTCCGCTGGTAATGGTTAATGCAGTTTTCTCCCCGGTGGTGCAGGGCTGTCCCACCATGCAGAGGCTGGCTGCTGTTAACGGCCTGGTAGCTCTGGTGGGCTCGGAGACCGGCATCCTACAGGTAGGTCTTCTACTGGAAGGTAACGCTGAAACATGCTTTGATTCAACTCTTTCAGGTGTCACCTGTGTTCAGAGGTTCAACTCTTTCAGGTGTCACCTGTGTTCAGAGGTTCAACTCTTTCAGGTGTCACCTGTGTTCAGAGGTTCAACTCTTTCAGGTGTCACCTGTGTTCAGAGGTTCAACTCTTTCAGGTGTCACCTGTGTTCAGAGGTTCAACTCTTTCAGG
>JACXGM010019486.1:0-18404 GCA_016801145.1 Umbra pygmaea
TGTTAATTAGTTTTACCCTAACCATAACCCTCATGTTAATTAGTTTTACCCTAACCATAACCCTCATGCCAAAAATGTTATTCAAAATTTAATTGGGAAAGTAACATTTTCACAATTATTCACATTTTCCTTGTTGAACCACTTAGGTAATTCTGTCCCCGTACACATTTAGACTCACATCTGCAGCCAGTATCATTTCATGCTTCACAATTAGCTACCAGGTTTTAAAAAGATTCAGCCTACTGTGTTGTGTTGAGCTCAATGCCAAATTGAGTAATGAAAGCCTGAATGAGTCACAGTACCCTGACTTCTACTCACAGCTACGTCTGGCAGCACCTGGAGGTGGGGTATGTGCAGGGAATGTGTGATCTGCTGGCTCCGCTCCTTGTTATCCTGGATGATGGTGAGTTAACACTCTGGACCAAGGCTGTGAACCGTGTGTTCATCCTTTACTATCCTTCTTGCTAATGGTGATATTGGTTCTGCAGTGGCAGCAAAATGGGCCAACTTTTTTTTTCCACTTGTGAAATGTGACTTTAAGTGCTGTATAACACTCACCAATTTTAGTTGAAGGACAGTCTGTAATCTACAGCCATCATAAGTTATTTCTATACCTTACAGTTATTTCAAAGTGAAGAAAGAGTAAAATTATTATTATACTATTTAAAGGGAACTGGGGTTTGCTGTGCTTCAGGGAATAAAACCAGAAAGTCAATGAAAGCAGATGGTTCAACCGCTTTATGTATTTCTTTTATCTCTCTTACGCTCTTTCTTTCTTTCCTTCTCTGTCGTTCCTCTCTGATTCATCCCTTTCTCTCTTCATCTTGTCTCTCTCTCAGAGGCCATGGCGTTTAGCTGTTTCAGTGAGCTCATGAAGCGGATGAATCAGAACTTCCCACACGGTGGGGCTATGGACACCCACTTTGCCAACATGCGCTCTCTCATTCAGGTGAGGCCCTTTTCAGCTATTTTTAGAAACACTGGCGTGTATCCAGTTGTTGTGGTGAATATTAAGATAGAGTGAAGACAGCACAATGTTTACCTTTGTCCTCCACTACTGCTCTGTAGATCCTGGACTCAGAGATGTTTGAGCTCATGCACCAAAACGGCGATTACACCCACTTCTACTTCTGCTACCGATGGTTTCTGCTCGACTTCAAGCGTGGTAAAACAAATAACCGGATAAAATCAAAATGTTAACCAGCAAAGATGTAAAAGACGTTAACAACACTTATGGCTTGATTCAATGTGAAACCATGTTGTAGGCATTGTGGCTTTCAAAGGCAGTTACCGTACTAATCACATATATATATATATAACACTGATTCCTGCATCTACTCGTACCTGTTTTTCAGAGCTGGTGTATGACGATGTGTTTACGGTATGGGAGACTATTTGGGCGGCAAAGTATGCCTCGTCTGGACACTTTGTCCTCTTTATTGCACTGGCGATGGTGGAGGTCTACCGGGACATCATTCTGGAGAACAACATGGATTTTACCGACATCATTAAGTTCTTCAATGGTAAATCTACAGAATTTCAATCAAAAGCTTATTCAATTGTTTGTGGAGTATTTCAGTATTTACCGTGGCGCTAGTTTAATACTAACCTTCACAATGCAGGTGCCTTTAAGAAACTCTGTCTCAGTGCACATTGGAGGTGTTTCAGTGAGACGCTGAAGAGAGAACCTTTTCAACAAACATTTCTGGATTAAAATTAGCTTTCATATTTTCATAGTTGGTTTGTGTCTACTGAAATGTTTAGAATAATTGTTATCCTTGGTAAATATGATAAAACAAATAGATAAATGTGATTGTTTCACAGGGAAGTAAATATGCTTCTCAAAACCATGTCACAATTATTGGCAACCCTGCATTTAGTACACTGTATACAATCATTTTGCTATAATGTTTGATGAAGTGGGAGAACACAGTAAGAGATCTAAGAGCAATCACTACAGCTCCTTCAAAGTCCTTCGTTCTTGCTTGTGGACTCTCCTCTTCAACTCAATGCAATAGGATGTTAGAATCTTACAAATGCCTGATGCTGTGGAGGAATTCTTTGGGCCATTGTCCTTCTGGAACATCCATTAGCAACCTAGTCAGGCAACAGTTACTCTAAAATCTTGGGTTCTTTAGAAGCAAAATAATACATCACATCTATCACTATACTAATATAGTGTAGATCCATTTTTTTCTGCATGATCATACCTCTTTTTTTCTAAAAAGCTCTATATTTGTCTTGATGAGATCGATGGATTTCTTCTGGCATTTAAACAGCCTGTTGGCACAGAGATGGTAACATCAGTACATCATTTTTCCCTAATTTCCTCCCTTTGAATTCCCACTAACCCTTGTCGACTTTGGATAGATCTGTGGGATGGCGAGGGGTGCGCATACAGTTCATCCAACCACATGTCGTCCAGCCACCGATTCTATTTGCACTGCTCATCCAACATGGAAGCCTTTAGTCAGATCATGCACGGGATGATTACATTCAGCGACTATACTTCCGCGATGGAATTTACACGCGCCCAATCTGGACACAAGGAGTCACTGGAGAGTGACGTGGCAGGATAGAAAATCAGACTTATCTAATTCAAATCCTACACACCTCTATGCCAATTTATAGGGAAAGTCAGAAAACCATAGTCAGGCTCGATCTAGTGACTGTCATGACGTAGACTGTCCTGCAATGCAGCGACTTAGCCCAGTTTTGCAATTTTACAACTTTGACCAGTAGACAGTCTCTTTACAAAATTATTTCATATTTTGAGCGTAACATCAAGCTGACAAACAGCAATTACTTTTTTCCTAGTCTTTGTTGCTCATCTTAACCAATTGTGCCAATATTACTGAAGGTAATACACAGACACACACACACACACACACACACACACACACACACACACACACACACACACACACACACACACACACACACACACACACACACACACACACACACACACACACACACACACACACACACACACACACACACACACACACACACACACACACAGGTGTAATGATGCTGACAGTGGTTCAGCAGATCTTCATCTCCTCTCATTTCAGAAATGGCTGAGCGTCACAACATCAAACAGATCCTGACGTTGGCCCGGGATTTGGTGTGCAAGGTGCAGACTCTCATTGAGAACAAGTGACCTCACAGCCGTCTACTTCTCTCACTTCTTCCTCTCCTGTACCGTCAGTCTGTCTCAACCTGTCCCCTGTATAAACAGATGCATCAGAACACTGTGTAGGGCTGTGTTTTATTAGGCACAAATGGAAGGAAACAGATTTAACAGGGAGGTAATATTTACACATCTGTAAGAAACTGTGATATTTTTGTAGTCAAAACGTTTTAAAAGGTTTTTGTTGCATGCTTTGTTAAACATGACCCAAATGCATTCAGATTTGGGACTGCCTTACACGTTGTGCTTCAATACATCACAGCCTTCTACACCACTCTACATTACACCAGAGCTGTATACACCACTCTACATTACACCAGAGCTGTATACACTTCTCTACATTACACCAGAGCTGTATACACCACTCTACACTACACCAGAGCTGTATACACCAATCTACACTACACCAGAGAGCTGTATACACCACTCTACACTACACCAGAGCTGTATACACCACTCTACACTACACCAGAGAGCTGTATACACCACTCTACACTACACCAGAGCTGTATACACCAATCTACACTACACCAGAGAGCAGTATACACCACTCTACACTACACCAGAGCTGTATACACCACCCTACACTACACCAGAGAGCTGTATACACCACTCTACACTACACCAGAGCTGTATACACCACTCTACACTACACCAGAGAGCTGTATACACCACTCTACACTACACCAGAGCTGTATACACCACTCTACACTACACCAGAGAGCTGTATACACCACTCTACACTACACCAGAGCTGTATACACGGTAACACTTTATTTTGAGAGTCAAAAAGTATATACGTAGATGCTCTACAGATTATCTGCAGACTATCAACAACATTCAAACTATCTACTAACTCTAACCCCAATCCTAACCTTAATCCTTCCCCTAATGTTAAGCCTAACCTTAACCATTACCCTAAACCATATGATAAACTTACCCCTACACCTAACCTAGACAATAAGATGTTTATCAACAGATAGTTTATTTATAGTTTGTTAATGATAGGACTATCTGTAAAGCACCTACAGATGGAATATTGGAATCTCATAATAAAGTGTAACCATATACACCACTCTACATTACACCAGAGCTGTATACACCACTCTACACTACACCAGAGCTTTATACACCACTCTACATTACACCAGAACTGTATACACCACTCTACATTACACCAGAGCTGTATACACCACTCTACATTACACCAGAGCTGTCTATCCCACTCTACATTACACCAGAGCTGTATACACCACTCTACATTACACCAGAGCTGTATACACTACTCTACACTACACCAGAGCTTTATACACCACTCTACATTACACCAGAGCTGTATAAACTACTATACAGTACACCAGAGCTATCTACACCAGTAAACACTACCCCAGAGCTATCTACTCCACTTTATATTACACCAGAGCTGTTAACTCCACTCTACATTACACCAGAGCTGTATACACCACTCTACATTACACCAGAGCTGTATACACTACTCTACATTACACCAGAGCTTTATACACTACTCTACATTACACCAGAGCTGTATAAACTACTCTACAGTACACCAGAGCTATCTACACCAGTAAACACTACCCCAGAGCTATCTACTCCACTTTATATTACACCAGAGCTGTTAACTCCACTCTACATTACACCAGAGCTGTATACACCATTCTACATTACACCACTCTACACTATACCAGAGCTTTATACCCCACTCTATTCTAAACCAGAGCAGTCAACACCACTCTACATTACACCAGAGACCTGTTCACCACTTTATGCTATACTATACCAGGCAACATATGCTGGCAGCACTCCGGATTTTCCTTTTTCAAAATAAAGGCTATTGTTGGAATGCCTTGCAGTGTTAAACTTTATTGTGGCATTTATTTTGAAAAGGAAAATCTGAGATAGTGCTGCCAGCATTATATCCTGCTGCTAGAAAAACAGCAATGAAGGTTTGTTTGCACATCACTACTACCAGCCAGAGGTATACGTATGTGTGATGTTATACCATTACCTACAGTTATTCTGTTTGTGAAACAGTTTATTTTACTAGACTTTGTGTGTGGTATGTCATGTAGACAGTGATATGTCCAGATTGGGGTTCAACAAAATATACTATACATACACAGGACACACATGGACTATATCATTTCTATAAAAATCATTTTTGATCAAACAGTATTAATTGATTAGGAATTAATCCAGTCCTGGAGTATTTGAACATACCTAAGGCCTAACCTGGTTCAGTAAAATGCCCTTATTGTTGTAATTTAAACTAGTTTTAACTAAATTCTGGGAGTTAATCTAGTGATTCTCAAACCTCTCCGGGGGATGCCCAGACATTCATGTACTAGATTTATCCCAGAGCTAGCACACATGAATTAACGTGTCAACTTGGAACAGTGAGCTACTGTAAACTTCAGGGCTACAACAACACTGCGAGATGACCGGGGCTCCCCAGGAGAGGTTTCAGAACCACGGAGTAAACCAACAGGTTGATTTTCATGTGAGAAAATCAGATGAGCTTAAACATAATATTGTGTTGGATTTAAGTAACCAAGTAACCTTGTACCAAGTAAGATGTTACTGCATGTTGGTTGGTAGTAAGGCGTAAACTTATAATATTTAGGTTTCCTTTCAACCACAGTTAAGTAAAATAATAGTTAGGTGGATAATACTGTATTTCTGAAAACTGGATATTTTCTATTTATTCCAACACGTCTAAAAGAGAATTAGGTTTGACATCTCAAATAGTTCAATACATTTGTTAAAAGTCTAGAAATAAGAACATTATTTTTTCTCTTCCATTCATCTCAGACTTAATCACCTGTTTCTGCATAATCTGTGTTGATTAAACTATATTATGAACCAGGTGCTTTGAATCCTTAATGCTGATTGGCTGATAAAATATCACATCAATATATACTGCTCAAATTGCATTGGTAACCGGTTTATAATCGCAATATTGGCATCTTGTGGTTTGTGGTATATTGCCAAAATACCTGGCAAAATACTGAGTCTTGGCACTCAGTGTTCATCACACCTAAGAAGAGTGCTTAGCAATGGTATATCAGCAACATACCAGACCTCCTGGTGCCTTACTGCTTAAATATCCATGAGGCTATATAACAGCACATGTCCTTAGCACCTGTATATCATTTAAATATTTTTAGGCACAGTTACTGAACATTTCAGAGTAATGGATCTGTGGAAATCATGTCAGTAATTCAGTAAGGGGGCAGTGTTTTGATTAGTTCCCCAATTCTTCCTTGTTAGTGTCTTGGATATCATGTCTGTATACTGTATATTTTACTGTAAGGAGAATTAAACAAAAGTAGAACATGCGATCCTTATCAAAACATACTAATATGAACATAGATGTGACAGTTGTCTGGGTGGAAATTCATACAAAAAAGCAACAGTTAATTATTTAACAATGCACTTTTTTGTTTTTCTATCAGTGAGCCATTGTACACTATTAAAACGGTGATGCTTTCGCTGTCAATATCTTGTGTAGCCTTGGATTTATTTATTTTTTATGACATTTGGTTTTGTTTTAGTGAAGGGATTGGCCTGGTTACAAAAATGTGTGTATTTGCAGAGTTGGAATAGGTACTTAGCCTAAACAGGTGAATCTGGATACTAATGAACGATTATTATTACACCTTTCTAGATGAGGTGTTTGTGGGGGATTATGTATTTGTGATTAATTAATAATCATAAATGAATATATAACCTGAACCACCATTTATGTTTTCCATTGCCTAGGTAGAAAGCAGTTCTACCAGTGTTGTTTCATCAATGTGTTGATATCGTCAGCATTGGGTATCTGTGGTTTTCTGTAAATGCAAACGGCTGTATTGTAAAACCAGAAAAAGGAATCCAAACAATTGTATTAACTAGCAAAATTTATTTATTTGTTGAAATATTTATTTATTCAGTCATTTTCTGCTTTTGTTTGTAAAGCTAACATACTTGTTATTTTGTGTTTGGTAATATACAAAATGTATTCAAAACAATCAATTCTAAATATAAAGATATATATTAAATGGTATATGTATTTGTAAAAAATAAATAAAAATGGAATAATAATTTTTCCAATTGTCTTTGTAATTTAGCATTATTTCTACATAGTAGTACGCCAGGCTACTTTGCCAACAATACGTATCAATTTTATATAAATATATTGTGTCAAATCAATTAACAGGACGTGGCACCTTTCATCAACATACTTCAATTTATAGTAGTAAACTACGCAGATAAAACATGTTTTATGAAATCTATTTAGTCAACATTTGAAACATTGGCAAAATCTAAAATCTAAATCATACCCACAGAAGCAGAGAAGGTCAACGGTGGTTCGTATTCAGTAGAAGACCTTGATTTAGTGGTTGGACAGAATCTTTTCAATAATCATAAAAAATAACAATTTAAACGTAAAAAAACATTGTTTACAATACACATTATGTTGATGCAACCATTTAGCTTTGTGCCTTCCTCGTCTTTCCCTGACGGAGGCGTCCGCAGGTTGATGTCCACCAGGCTTTCATTGGGTTTCAGGCCCCATGATGCGTCTCAGTGAGGGGCGTCTGGTCCTGGCCTCTTCTCCTTCATCCACTCTGGTGTATCACACTGCATGAGTTACAACACCAACAGTTCAAATAGACTTCGTTTCCCCTGATCTTTTTTTATGGGGGGGGTTCGGAGAAAGGAAAGAACTTTGTGAGCCTTGTATTCAGTCAGTGTTTCTGGGCACTTCGATGGAGTCCTCCTGGAATGAACCTCTGCTGGCCTTCAAGGCAGAGCGCCCTCTAGTGCTGTGTAGTTCAGACGGGGAGATCTGCCTCAGCTCTTTACGGGACAGACGGACAGGGGCCAGCAGGCTGGGGGCCTCTTCTGCTCCATCACCGGCCTTCTTCCTACTCTGGGTCTGAAGGTTGGGATCATGGGTGGGAAAGGAGTCTGTGACCAACTCTCTGAGCTTCTTCTTCAGCTCACGGCTGGAGCTTTTATAGAAGAACAGGTCTCTCTCCAGCTGCAGCAGCTTAGCTTGCACTGCCATCTGATCTTCCCCTGAGCCTCCCTCTAAACACACCAAATCACAACGGGCAGTGAGACAACTAAACAACACACAGGAACGCAATGAGAGGGCAACAATACTCCACATAAATACACACAGACCTTGAAGCTGCTGCAGTAGTAGCTGTGTACGTTTCTGGTGCTCACGGCGCTGCTCATTCAGCCGGCGGTCCATGTCCAGAGTGAGGCGCTGTAGAGCGGCCTCCAGCTCGCGGATCACTGCCTCGTGCTCTCCACTCTGCAGCTGCAGCTCCTCACACTGTAGCTGCAGCCGCCTCTCTGACTCTCGAAGACACACCACCTGGAAGAAGGCATCGCTTCAACTGTTACCAGATCACCGGGAGGCCAGCAGGAAACCAATGGATTTTACGTTTTTTTATTTCACCTTTATTTAACCAGGTAGGCCGATTGAGAACAGTTTCTCATTTGCAACAGCGACCTGGCCGGGAAGAAGTGTAATGGTGCAAGAATACACAAAAGTACATAGAATGCAGGACACTCAGTGTAAATGGAAGGAAATATAATGGAAGGAAATATAAATACAGGTTGTGCAATTGAGGTCTAACTAGCAGTAGATCAGACGGTATGCAGAAGTGGTAGAGCAATAATTATGGAATAAGTAACACTTGAGCATAAATTTGCAAATGATAGTGTCTAAATAAATTGGACATGCTTATTTAGGCAGGTAAAGAAGGCAATTTTAAAGAACAACCAGGCATGCTCTATTGTATAATGAGGTCACCATCCTTCCAGGTTAGCAGGACCAGGTCAATCAGAAAGGCTTGTTCGCTAAAGTGTTTTAGGGCAGGTTAAACTGTTATTAAGAGGTAGTTGTTTAACCGCAGAGCGATTACGGATGCAGGCAATTAGGCAGTGATCGCTGTGATCCTGGCTGAAGACAGCAGTGGTGTATTTTGAGGGCATATTAGTACGATATCTATGAGGATGTACTTGTTTATGGATTTAAGGTTGTACCTAGTAGGTTTATTGATAATTTGTATGAGGTTGAGGGCATCAAGCTTAGATTGTTAAGTGGCTGGGGTATTAAGCATGTCCTCATTTAAGTCTCCTAACAGCAGGAACTCAGGATAAATTAGGGCCAATCAATTCAGATACGGTGTTAACTACAGAGTGCCAACTATAAAAGGCAGCATTTTTTATAAACTTAAGTACTACACAGCTTTTATAGAACCTCCAACCCAGCCTCTACTTACTTACTGAAAAAGACTGGTGAATGACTGAATTCATTTGAACGATGAACAATGTGTAATCCCAGTGTAGGGTGTCTGGCATGCCCAATGAACAACGAAATAACTCGAAAAATTTGTTCATTTTATTGAAGGACTCAAAACAATCAGTTTTGAACTCCCCATGACTAGCAGTTGGGAACGCAAACAGACTTTCAATCCATTTTGGTGGAGTATCATTTGAACTTCCTGAAGCATTACAAATACACTGCTCAAAAAAATAAAGGGAACACTTAAACAACATAATGTAACTCCAAGTCAATCACACTTCTGTGAAATCACACTGTCCACTCAGGAAGCAACACTGATTTACAATCAATTTCACATGCTGTTGTGCTAATGGAACAGACAACATGTGGAAATTATAGGCTATTAGCAAGACACCCCCAATAAAGGAGTGGTTCTGCAGGTGGTGACCACAGACCACTTCTCAGTTCCTATGCTTCCTGGCTGATGTTTTGGTCACTTTTGAATGTTTGCTGTGCTTTCACTCTAGTGGTAGCATGAGACGGTGTCTACAACTCACACAAGTGGCTCAGGTAGTGCAGCTCATCCAGGACGGCACATCAATGCGAGCTGTGGCAAGAAGGTTTGCTGTGTCTGTCAGCGTAGTGTCCAGAGCATGGAGGCGCTACCAGGAGACAGGCCAGTACATCAGGAGACGTGGAGGAGGCTGTAGGAGGGCAACAACCCAGCAGCAGGACCGATACCTCCGCCTTTGTGCAAGACTCCATGTGGGTGGTATGAGGGCCCAACGTCCACAGGTGGGGGTTGTGCTTACAACCCAACACCGTGCAGGATGTTTGGCATTTGCCAGAGAACACCGAGATTGGCAAATTTGCCACTGGTGCCCTGTGTTCTTGACAGATGAAAGCACGTTCACACTGAGCACGTGACAGATGTGACAGAGTCTGGAGACGCCGTGGAGAACGTTCTGCTGCCTGCAACATCCTCCAGCAAGACCGGTTTGGTGGTGGGTCAGTAATGGTGTGGTATGGCATTTCTTTGGGGGGCCGCACAGCCCTCCATGTGCTCGCCTGAGGTAGCCTGACTGCCATTAGGTATCGAGATGAGATCATCAGACCCCTTGTGAAACCATATGCTGGTGCGGTTGGCCCTGGGTTCCTCCTAATGCAAGACAATGCTAGACCTCATGTGGCTGGAGTGTGTCCGCAGTTCCTGCAAGAGGAAGGCATTGATGCTATGGAATGGCCCGCCCATTCCCCAGACCTGAATTGCTCCATCCACCAACGCCACATTGCACCACAGATTGTCCAGGAATTGGCCAATGCTTTAGTCCAGGTCTGGGAGGACATCCCTCAAGAGACCATCCGCCACCTCTTCAGGAGCATGCCCAGGCGTTGTAGGGAGGTCATACGGGCATGTGGAGGCCACACACACTATTGAGCCTCATTTTGACTTGTTTTAAGGACATTACATCAAATTTGGATCAGCCTGTAGTGTGGTTTTCCACTTTGACATTGGGTATGACTCCATATTCAGACCTCCATGGGTTGATAAATTTGATTTCCATTTATTATCTTTGTGTGATTTTGTTGTCAGCACATTCAACTATGTAAAGACGAAAGTATTTCATACAATTAGTTCATTCATTCAGATCTAGGATGTGTTATCTTAGTGTTCCCTTGTTTTTTTTTAGCAGTGTATTTATAACAGATGCTAATCTCACAACAAGTCGCATTCATCTAACTGAAACTATCAGTGTCAAAATCGTCTTCGGTAGCATAGCAAGTTTATCCACCGTTCAATTAGTTATCGCACAACTCTGGTCAATATCCCACCCCTCAGTGTCCTGTATGTCTGCCATGGTGGGTTGGGACACTGACCTTGTTGAAGTATTTAACCAACAGCTCTGAGGCCTCTGGAACTGACAACTCCCTCAGCGCCCTCATGACATCATGGCCGTCATCTTCGTGGGTGAGGCTCGAGGTGTCCAAGAGCTCTCTCTGTCTCTCCTGGATGGAGCGGTTCTTAAACTCGACTGCGGCATCCAGCACTTCCAGGGCCTCCTCCAGATTCATCAGAGCATGCTCCTCCTACATGGACAGACAGGAGACCTCAGCCACCTGCAGGCTCACGAGAATCCAGCCAAACGGAGGAGGTGAACGTTGAGGAGCTCACCTGTGGCTTTAGCACCCTGCCGTCCCTCAGCTGCACTTCCAGGGCGTCCCTCCGCTGGCGTAGGCTGTCCCTCTCCTTCAGAAGCTCCTCCATGGACAGGATACCTCCTCTGGCCTCCAGCTCCTGATCCAAGGCTCCCAGGCGAGAAGACACTCGCAGCAGGTCCTGGCTGAGGGCCTGAGAAGCACACGTGAAGGTAGACGCTTGAAAGCCCAGTTGCAGATAACAGCGTTAGAATGCCACACTTTCTTTCCTGTTTCTGCTTTCGGGGCAGGCTGAGCATTTACCTGGCTGGAGCGCAGACTCTTGATTTTCAGATGGTTCCTCTCCTGAACACAAGCCTCTCGCTGCTGAAGCACCTCCTCCCTGCGCCTCAGCTCCTCCTCCAGCTCTTGCAGGCCCCGCCTCCTTTCCAGGGCACGTTCCTCCTCTTGCTCCAACCAGGCACGTCTCTCAGATAGCTATAGAGGCAAAACGTGCACGTTAACACTAGAAATACGCACTTATGCCAGAAATATACCAAATCAATGCCTTACATCTAACAATGAAGTTAAGCCCAAAAATATTGACTTGGACTGATCTCGAAGTGGCCTATACTGCAGATTTACACGTGTAGCGACCAAGTCATGTTGTCCAGCAAGAAATATATGGACTGTTCCTACGTGAATCCAAAATTTATTCATCCATGACAGTCATCTGTGAGTTTAGATACTTTGGCCGTAGCGGTACGTTTCACAACTTTAAAAAATCTGACCGCGGATTGATAACCGTATACAACTTATTTATGATGAATTTCGTATTAATGTTAGGACTACATACGACTACAAAAAAATAATAGACATTTTTGCCATTAAAAAAACTCCTCTTGCAGGGACTGAGCGTCCGTTCTAAAATCATATTTTTGCGATAATGTGTGCAGTGGAAACACTTTAATTAGTAATGAACCTGAATCTTACCTTTTCCTCTGAGTCTTTACAAGCTCCATTTTGAAAGACAGTTGTGTTATCTGTTCTCTGTACCTGAAAAACATCTTTATTCTCTTTAGCGTGCAGTTCACTGGAAAGGTTATTTGCAGGCCCACAAACTGGCAGCCCTACCACTTACTAGCTTCTAAACAGCAAGCAGAGAGCAGGTTACAAATATCAGAATAGCAGTCATTGAGGAGTGAGCTGAGTTTTGCATGATAGCTAGATGTTGGTGCCAATAAGTCTGGCGTTCTCTAGGCATCAAGGGCCAGTTTAGTGTTCGGGACACAGTGATGTGTGCTGCAATGCTTATGGATGCTCTGTGCTGAAACAATGCTATATGAATGCTCTTTATGTTTGCGGTGTAAATTTTCAATAGATCCTCAATGAGTGCCTTTAGAAGTGACTGACAATGGAAATGTTGTACTGATCGCACTGACCTTGATCCTGAACAGATCGCTGGAGCCAGTGGTGTGCAGGCCAGCCATGCTCTGTGACTCCACCTGCTTTAGGCTCTGACTCCACCTCTCTTTGCGCTCCTTGCGCCCTAAATTAGGCACTGAAAAGGCACAGGGTAATATTAATCGGTTGAGACCCAAAACAAATAGGATTTTATGACAGAAAAGTATGATCGTTTATGCACTCACTAACCTAAGTCACTTTGAAAAACAGTGTTTGCTAAATGGCTTGAATTTGTTTACCTTCAGGGAGGTCTGCCCGTTGATTTAACTGGAGGCCGTCATCCATCTGGTCTAAACTTCGTGCCTGGTTCTGGCCGAAATCACCTGGGTTCTTTCTGCTTGTCCATGTGCAGTTCATAGAGTTCCTGCAACGTATCCACTTGTTTAAAGAACGTGTTTGTCCAACATAATCATTCCAAATTAGAAGCAGGTGTATTATATCCCCCACCTGAAGCCTGTTCCCTCGTCAGGCTCATCCTCCTCTTCCTGAGCTCTTTGAGGGCAGAGGACCTCGTCTTTCTCCTCTATCTGAGCCAACAGTAACTGGCTGCGTGTCTTGAAAGCAGCCAGAACCCTTTCCAACGAGCAAGCTGGAGGACTGCTGTGGATCTGCATGATAACACACACAAAGGAAACCTCAGCGTCTGTCATCCAGACAGCTGGACGCACTCTCTCAGTTGTGGACGCGTACCTTCCTGGCACCAGCCTGGCCCTGGTGCTGGCTCGTCAGGGGAACACTGTGAGGCCTCCACACTGACTGCCTGGAAACCCCGGTTTCCAGCGAGGCTCCAGACGATCCCAACCTGAAGGTCAGGAGTTCACCGCGGAGACGGTCGATTAACAGCTGCTGTTCCACCAGATGTTCGTTCTGCACACCAACAAAAGGCGTCAGGTGTCAACAAATGTTACCCATTCTATGCTTCCCTCCACAGTACATGTTATCCTCCAGCTCAGGCTCTGGTATTCACCTGTATGCGTCTGTGGTCCCTCTCCTCCTGCAAGGCCTGGAGGTGCGTCTGTCTCTCCTGGAGGAGGGCCTCCGCCTGCTTCTGGACCTGCATCAGCTCGGCCTCCATCCGGTCAAACACCTGCTCGTCTACAGCAACAGTGTCCTGTTTGAGGTGGGGGGGAAATACTGGGAGTAAGGATAGGGACCTTTTAGAACAGGGGTGTGCAATCCCTTCCATGGAGGGCCTAGTGTATGCAGGTTTTTGCTTTTTCCTTGTACAAGCCTGATGGAGTAGCTCACTAATTGGTTAGGATCTCCCCTCACCTGGCAGTCTAGGTCCTAATTTGGCTCTAACTGAAGGGAAAGACTAAAAACCAGCATACCCCTGGCCCATCATGGAAGGGTTTGGACACCCTGGTTTAGAATAACATTTAAAAACACAGAGGTTCACTCCACCCCTACCTGACACTTGTTGAGCTCTCGTCTGAGCTGGAGGATGGTAATGTGGTGAGGCAGGTCCGCAGCACCCCCCACAGGTTGTTGACTGTCTGGATGGCTGGGAAAGCTCAGCTCCTTGTGTCTCTCCAGCCAGTACTCTAAGCGCTGGTTCAGGGCAGGACTCAGGGTGTAGCTCTGGAGCTCCTCCAACAGCAAGGCAGCTTCCTGCGCAATGCAGCGATACAGGGGTTCCTCCACTTTGTCTGCCCCACCAGCATCACTCTCTTCCTGCCCTACCTCTTTGCTGCGGTTGGTCACAGCCAGCCTTCCCGCTGCCTTGTCCTTCTTGAGGAGTGCCTCTCTCAGTGTCTGCACCTCCTGCTCCAGCTCCCCCATGCGAGCCTCTCCGGGGCCCCAGGCCGGACACACCCTGGCAGGGCATAGCCCTGGCCTGTTCTTCACATGGCGGGCCCGGGAGGCAAACTGAAGCACGCTGAGCGTTTCCATTACGCTGTGGTGGGAGGGGCTGACACAGGCCAGCATCAGCGTGTGGGCGGAGCCCCCGAGCGAGTCCCGGAGGAGGCGCGTGATCTTGGCGTCGCGGTACGGCACGTGGTTACGGCGATGGGGGTCAGAGAGCGCGCGGATAACGTTGCCCAGTGCCAGCAGACCGGTGTTGATATGGACAGAATCTTTGAGGCGCGTGCCTGTGTTCCCCGTGCGCGCCGCCCGTTCCGACCCAGCCAGGTCAACCAGGTGGAGCTTAGAGGAGCGGATGGAGCCGTCGTCATGGTGATGCTGTGTCAGCTGCAAGGTGATGATGGCGTGAGAGCGGCTGGAGCGCTCGTTCATCTGGGTGGGGCCAGTGTGCCTCAGGGCGTTGCCAGCCTCGAGGACACCCAGCAACTCCTCAGCTGAGCTAATCACTGCCTCTCTGGCTCCCACTACAACTGAAAAACACACATGTACCAGTCAGATTCAATCAGTACAACACACAACACAATCTAGCAACGTTAGAGTAAGTCGCTCTTACTTTAATGTAAATGTGACATTACCAGTGTTGCCTCTTTCATCCTCTCTGATGTGGAGCTCCTTGTGAGCAGTGTGAAGCTCCAGTAGGTCCCTAAGTTCTTCCCGGTACAGTTCCACATAGGACACCCTCACCTCTGCTACAGCCCTGATGTCTACAGCCTTCCTCTCTCCAAGAAGCAAAAACAGATCTGCTGCAACCTGGCAAATTATCCCACTCTGTTCCTCTGGCAGGGATGCTAACAGAGGGACCAGAGGGGGCCGCTCGGTGAACACGCAAGTAGACTTTTAATGCTCTTGATATTTATATGATACGATTGACTGAAGTTGAGGTCACTACTTTAACTTACCGATATGTCCCCCACCAAGAGTGTAGGTCTTCCCAGAGCCGGTTTGTCCGTAGGCGAACACCGTAGCATTGTAGCCTTCGACGAGAGACACCACCAGAGGTTTGACACAGGATTCATATACCTGCCCCTGCGATGCGCTCGGTCCAAATGCATGGTCAAAAGGAAAGGTGCGATCGCTACCCAGCATCACCTGGGCGCTGTCAGGCACCACGCGTACACACACCTGGTGGCTGTGAAGCACCTCTTTAGGAAGCAGTGGTCTGATTCGAACCGCAACACGAACACACACCTCTCCCATGACAGACCCGAACCAAACACCGGTGACGTAATTTTTTTATAAAACAGTATCTATCTAGCTAGTAACCCTGCCGCGACCTAAATGGATTTCCGTTTTCCTAATAAAGGCATGTTTAGAAAGTTTGAATAGCTTAACAACTTCGCAAATTACGATGCATTTCAGACAACTGTGTCATTGTTTATTTGAAACAATACCGTGGGAACCTTATTGATTCTTCGTGGTTGACTTCTGTCCGTTTAGTTGTGTCTTTCGACAGTTGCTATGGAAACCGGCGATAAGTCAACGAAAGGACGTGCTTTGTCCAAGAAAACACACCATTGTAAAATTCACAATCTACTGCCACAGCTCCGCCTTACGGCGTGATTGTGCACTTACAGGCAAATGTAAAATCCTCAACGATTCTTACTTTTTACATCCATCTATACTAATGTGACACTGATTCCTTTCTTGTGAGTGAAAAACTCATTTACACACTGTGAAGACTGAACATAATTTTCATGTTTTTAATCATAAATGGTCAAGAGTTTCAAGAGTAGGCTTGTCAGTAGTATATGCAGCGAGTGTGATGTATGGGAATATGGGCCATCTCTTCATGGTGCAGTTTGGCATAAGGCCAGAGATAAAAGTCAATGACAGCAGAGTTGATATTGCAGCTCTGGTCATCTCGTTCCTTAACCAGACTCCACAGATAGGCTTTAATCCTCTCCACACACCATATGGAGCAGCCACGAATCTCCACCTCTCTTCTGTCACCTGACCTGAGCAACTCACCTGAGAGAAAAAGACAGTCAGGGTGGTTGATGTCAGTTTTTTATTTGTTAAAAAAGTTTGAAATATCCAATAAATTTTATTCCACTTCATGATTGTGTCCCACTTGTTGTTGCTTCTTCACAAAAAATTACAGTTTTATATCTTTATGTTTGAAGCCTGAAATGTGCCAAAAGGTCGAAATGTTCAAGGGGGCCGAATACTTTCGCAAGGCACTGTACTTTTAAAACCTCCATCTGGCGCAACTTCTAAAAAGAACATTAGATCGATTGAAGAGGCTAACACATACAGTACACACAGACACACACACACACAGAGGGGAAAACAGACTAACCATTCCTCAATGTCTCCATCAGAGTCTCTGAGTAGCGTAGAGCCCCTAGATGGACTAGAGCCTGTGGTACTCTGTAGTCAGCAAACATGGTGAGGAAGTCTAAGTTTGGGATGTCCCCTGCTCCTCTGGCCTCCATGATACCCCAAAAATCAGCCACCAGAATCTGAGCTCGCTTGTAAAAGGAGATCCTCTTGTCCTAATGTAAACATTTCAGATAGTTCCATTAACAAAAGAGCCTCTCACAAAGACATCTCTTTAAAAATGACCATTTCAACCATAGGCAAATATAATATCCTGAATTATGTATGCAGCCAGTATAGATCAACTTGCAATATATAAAGTTCCACATACATCTTGGCTGAGATAAACAACCTGAAGAGAGCAAAAAAGTTAATTGCAATCCTTGTTTTGGACAGGAGGAGGAGCTCTGGGCTTACACTTCCTCATTGTCAACTTGATTAAAATGTAGAATGTCTTTATGCCAGTATATGCATTGCATGTATAGCATAATGTAATTGTGACATGAAAAACAGTTTCAGCTCTTGAACAACATTTCCACATTGCTCTGACCCAATCTGAGAATAACCCATGCACCGCAAAAGGTCCAATGGACAGTTTATTATTTTGTGTTTGACCTTATAGGTTGCTTCGTCCCTGTATGAGGGCAGCTTCTCTACGATGAGCTCGACCATCTTCTTTGCATCATTTCCGGCTGGGCTTATGAAACTCCGGAAGCTTCCACCATTCTGCAGGAGGATGCGCCCAGCCTCTGTGAGGACTTGGTGGCGCTCCTCAAGCATGGGCATGAACGTGTTGTTGTCAGAGCGCAAGACATGACCCAACTCCTCAACACTGATTTGGGAGAAATAGGCTGGGTCAGTGATGGGAATACCTATAGAAGACAACTTTGGTTAGTCTGGTTGAGACGTCATTAGATATATTACCAACAAATGTCCTAAGACTACTTGAAATATTACCAACAAATGTCCTAAGACTACTTGAAATATTACCAACAAATGTCCTAAGACTACTTGAAATATTACCAACAAATGTCCTAAGACTACTTGAAATATTACCAACAAATGTCCTAAGACTACTTGAAATATTACCAACAAATGTCCTAAGACTACTTGAAA
>JACXGM010019487.1:8443-18481 GCA_016801145.1 Umbra pygmaea
CGCCCGGCGCCTCACACCCTGGGCAACTCCGGAGAAGAAAAGAGTCCAACCCCTATCCAGGAGAATGGTTCCAGAACCGAGACTGTGCGTAGAGGTAAGCCCCACCAGATCTAATTGGTAGCGCTCCACCTCCCGCACCAGTTCCGGCTCCTTCCCCCACAGAGAGGTGACGTTCCACGTCCCCAGAGCCAGCCTCTGCCGCCCAGGTCTGGTCCGTCAAGGCCCCTGACCTTCACTACCACCCATTTGGCAGCGCACCCGACCCCAGCGGTTCCTCCCACAGGTGGTGGGCCCATGGGATGGAGAGGGAGTAGCCACGTTGCTTCGTAGCCACGTTGCTTCTTCAGGCTGTGCCCGGCCGGGCTCCGTGGCAAACCCGGCCACCAGGCGCTCGCTGACGTGCCCTCCATCCAGGCCTGGCTCCAGACGGGGGCCCTGGGCTTCCTCCGGGCAGGGTCTCTCTTCCTCTACCTCGATTCATCATTGGGGTGTATTGATAATGTAATGCTTCGGTAATTATGAATGCAGAAAAAACAGGGTTGATAGAAATGTTGTCATGGTCTTGTAGTTGACAGAAAACAGTTGGGAGCATGAATATCTCAATTCTAATGACTTGACCACATCAAACCCAATATATTTATGAGAAACATTGGTTTCTTTTACATTTTAATTCAAAGCCCTATGTAGATTTTAATTAATGGAACTCAGGTAGGACACAGGTATTCGTACTGTGTACTTATTTGTGTATATAACAATATTGTGACTCTTTCTTTCACTCTCTAAAGCCAGCCTTTCTTTGGTTTTCCTCTCTTCGTTCCAGTGGAAATATTCTCAGTTGTGTGTGAACCGAACATGAATAGAAATGAAACAGAAAATACTAATTCCCAATGGAGAGTGATGTCAGTTTAGGGTGGATGGGTTTCAGGATTTAATCTGGCCAATCAACAAGGTGAGGTTTTGGGGGGGTGTCGCTTTAGCTTGTACCGTGTTTACATTACATTAGATTTCAGCAACATTTTCGAATCTTTGAGCACAGCTTGGGGCGAGACATAATTGTTGTGTCTAAATTTGCTCTTCTCTCTCGAATTCCACGTGACCTCCGGAGTTATCGTACAAGAAGAATTTCGAAAGATCCCACCTAGGGCTTTGTAATCAGGTAAGGAGAAATGTGTATTGCGTGGAAATTCTTCATGTGTAAGTCAATGGGATGGGCTGGTTTCTGAGCAAAGTGCTCTGGCACCTAGCTCAAGACGTCTTGATTGACACACCCATAAACGCGCGATTGGTGTCTGGAGACATGAGAGTGTAAATAGAAACAACATGGAAAGTATATTGTCTCTGCCTAAGAGGACTCGACAATGTTGCTGGAATCTACCTTCTTGTAAATACGGACTTATGCTGTGTTCGTTTATTCTCAAAGATCCAACTATGACCTCGGATATGACGTCACTTCCACACTTCAAGCATTCTGGTATGTTTTGCGTGTCCGAGTTGGAGAAAAATGTGGACGCCATGCTGAAAGCTGTTGTTGCGGTAGCACTGGCGGAGTACCAGTCGCTCCAAAAGCACTACATTACTGTTTTTTGTTTATTATTATGACTATTGCCCCACCTTATCAAAACGCAGCCATTTGAACATCTAACATTTTCACTTTATTTCATTATTTAGTTTATCTTCTGTTAGCAATGCTAGCCACACTTGCTCGGTCTCCTCTGAGTTGACCATGTGGGAAAGTTTCCCGTCCGAGTAAAAGATGGCATGTGGTGCGTGTTGCTAGGCAACATCCTGTCGTTCTGGTCAGGAACTCAGACTCGGAAAGATAATCAAACGCAGCATTAGTTTGTACCACCAGCAGACAGACAGTTACAACAATTAGCTTCACATCAACTCTAAATGATATATAATCTATTACTGGTATGACCATCTGGGCTTTGACTGCTTTGTTGATCTATTGTTTGATATGGGATGTCCAACAAGCTGATATGGGAGTGATGGTCAGGTGTCCACATACTTTTGGCCACATAGTGCAGATACTGTATATAGGTTAGTTTATAAATGTAATGTGATGGGAGATGTACATCTCCTAAACAATAACATCGGACTACTTTTTCTCACATTATCCACCAGAGAAGTTGCATTATTTACTCTATTTCAGTGTCATGTGCATTTAAGAAGATTTGTTGCTAAGGTTACACATAGTTAAAACAGTTCCAATGCAATGTGATTAATATATTTAAATTGCCCTAGACTGAAGAATCAGAATTATATAGCTGTTCACCGGTCTCATTTTGCAGCCCATTTCATAAAAATATTACCGTGAATACAAAAACGAATACTATTGCTGGACATAACAAAAGGAAAATCTGATTGACCATTCTACTTTAAGATCATGAATGCCTGGATATGTGCTTTAAAAGGTACTATTCCAGTAACTCTTCTTGAGGGATGAATTTTATGCATGAATATTCTATTCTATGTTTCGTGGAAGCCATTCTCTTCATGAGTTTGTATTATTATTTGCACTAATGTCTAACAACTACAGCCATTCCTTACGTATGACATAAATATTGACATTTCAGGCTAAATGTTTCACTGAACAGCAACCCACCATATGTTACACAGAAAATGATTATTCATTTAGATTCATGAATTCGGTGGCTCTTTTGGCGGAGCTCTGAAAGTATATTTGCGCTGACATGAACAGGCGACCAGCTGAATGCTTGCTTGTAAGAGCTCAGGACTCACTTTCATAGGCCTGGACCGAAAGTATTTTCTCTCAAATTGTTGGCTTTAATTTACCAGATGTTTTAAACATGTGGAAGTTTAATATGGTAGTTAACGCTTGAACTGCCTTTCCTTTAGAAACAATTAATAAACCGTAAACAGCCTAATGTCTTCTCAACTGCACATTTAATTTTGTTTCCACCCTGTAAAGAAAGGCAGTCAGACTCTCGTTTGCAGGGAGATTGTTTAACTTTATAAATGTACACTGTGGTTGAGCCACTCAGAACTATTGACCAACGTGACTGATACTGTACTTCTGGCAGTCACTTGTAAAACACCACAGTGCTTCAAGTCCTCAAATGTGTTGTTTGCTGTAGGACATGGACACCTAATCCATTGCATAACAATAGGTTGTTTCAAGTGGAAACATGATGTGTAAATATAGCTGTAGATGTCTGACGGGCCGAGTGTGAGAAGACATCTGGTTGTGTGCCATGAAAGGATGCAGTGAGCACAGGAATTCAGCATATGTAACCCACTCCCAAATATAAATGTTTGATTAGATTCCACACTGAAAACCCGAAAAGTTGAATTCACTTAAAAAATTTGAGGTAACCGATTGCCTTAAAAACATTAAGTAATGGTTTTTGAAAATTTAAGTGTATTTAACTTAAATGCATGAAAGGGTGTAATTTTTTTATGCTTTTTTAAGTTAAATGCACTCAAGTTTTCATAACTCATTACTTAACTTTTTTAAGGCAATCGGTTACCTCAAATTTTTTAAGTGAATTCAACTTTTCGGGTTTACAGTGCAACTTTGCCAAAAACTTTCACATTGAGCGCTTGCATCCTCTGTTAAACTGATTTGGCAAAGACAAATTTGTGTGTTGCACCAATTCTATTCTTTGCCTGGGCACTTTAGTTTTTAAATATATTTTAATTGCAAGTAAATGGCAAATAAATGTTCCACAACAAATTGTTTTTAGGTATATGTCTTTTTGATTCACCTTACGTTCTTGTTTTCTTATTGCTCAGATAGCTGGAAGAAAATGTATGTTTGCTTGTCAAGGGTACTCCATTGAAGAGATCAATCAAATTTATGTTCACAACATGCTGACTTTGAAGCAGTAAACCTTGATAAAATACACCAGAAGGTGGCAGAAGCGAGCATGTGCCATTGTTTGTTACTTATGTAGCCAATGTTAGTTAAGCAGGGTTGCCAACTCTCACGCATCTGGCGTGACACTCACACTTTCAGCATTAATCTCACGCTCTCACGCACACACAAGAAATGTCACGCCAAAATCAAATTGTCTCCCCTTTCAATCCGTTAATATTCTGTTGATGACTAGACCACAGCGTATTAATGACAGGAGAGTAGTCCCACAGCTGTAACATCTGCCTTAAACTTTCTCACTGCAAGATTCTCTGATCTTTGATTCGCTGAAAACCTTGCACCTGTACGTCAGTTACGTGTGAAAAGTTCAGAGTGTTAGATTCGGAAAATGCTTGGGAGACGGAGCACACTGCCAGGGTTGCCAACTCTTACGCATCTGGCGTGACTCTGACGCTTTCAGAATAAAAAAAGCGTTTCCACTCCATTAGCTGTTTTTTTTGCATAAATCACGGTTTATACTAAGTAAACATGGACTGACATTTCTAAAATTAGGGTTAACGCGCATGCATTCGCACTGAAATTTTACCAAGTCTCACGCCAGCCAAACTCCCAAAGTTGGCAACCCTGGTTAAGTAGTTGCTAGCTGCACTACTGTAAGTTGCTATTTTATAGAAATCCCTTGATATTAGCTAGATGGACAAAGCTAATTATCAAGCTAGCACTATCTTGAACACTCTGTTGCAGTAAGTTAACAACAAAGCTAATTATCAAGCTAGCACTATCTTGAACACTCTGTTGCAGTAAGTTAACAACAAAGCTAATTATCAAGCTAGCACTATCTTGAACACTATGTTGCAGTAAGTTAACTACAAAGCTAATTATCAAGCTAGCACTATCTTGAACACTCTGTTGCAGTAAGTTGACAACATCACAGCCTGCCCAAATTAGCTACTGATAGCTAATAGCTAACAAATTCACTATAACACAAAAGTATCTAGTTAGATCATTTTTTATATGGGTAGAGACACACACTTACACTCAGTAGCTTGCACAATCAACAGCTTCACTAAAACGAATTTGGAAATCTTGACATTTGTTGACATATTTTTTTGTACCTAGTGGTACAAGCTACAGGCCAGACAGTTAATTTGGAGGACATTTATAATGTTATGTTTATTGCAGGCTAGACAGCATAACTAAGGCCGGGACGCTGGAGGTACATGTTTTGTTCTAGAGAGTGATCAGCCCCCTACCATGATATTATAGGTACATTTTGACAGTCTATTAGCCATTTGATTTTCTAGTGTTTTTAGCATTAAGCTCTCAGAAACAATATTTGTTGTTCTATCACATAGTTTCAGCTACTCTCTACTAGGAGGTCAAAGTGCACTCAGCATGGTGAGAGACAGCCACCACCACATATTTATGACCGTTTCTGCATCCACGGTCGCCTCACCTTTTTATCTGTCCCTCTGATTAGTTTGGTCATACGAAAGGCACTTAAAATGTAATGCTACAGACTAACTCCCCCCCCGGAAAGGTTCCTGCTCTTCTCTAGCAAGGTATATTTTCAATGCCGTCTGTGCACTTTCAATTACATGAGCGTGCCTCTGATGTTCACTCCAGGCTTAGTATTGGCACTGCCAGCCAGGCAGTTAGGACACTAGGCTAGTCAATTGCACCCTATGCCCTATTAAGTGCTCTATTTTTTTAAACTATAAGACAATGTACCATTTGGGACTCTTATCCTTGAGCATGCCAGTGTCGTCTACAGTGCATCGCAATCCACCCAAAAGGCTCTAGAAATCCCCTGTCCTTGGTCTTTCAGAAATTTGTCTGACGTTTTCTTTCTGCAATCATCCTTAAAGGTGCACTGTGTAGAATTTTGCGCAGTGATAACTGAACTACTTTGTCATTCAGAGTCATTATAGTGTCACATTTTATTTCTTGATACAAATGATGCATTCTATTTCATCCTTGTGTGTATGCATAAAGTAGAGCATTAATATATAAATAAATAGTTATAAAAAATAAATAAACAGTTTTTTGTATTTCCCAAATATTAAAGAATACAGTTTTTACAGCGTTTGTACTGTATGCTGGTCACATGAAAGAGAAAGTAGTTGTTATAGCTGACAATTCTACAAATAGCACAGATAATTTTGCAGATGTTGACGATGTTAATAATTTGAGTGCTGGTGATTAAAAACAGTTTTAATTAAAGTAACATGAATAGACTAACTAGGCCGGAAGTGACTTGTCCTTTTTAATAGACTAACTAGGCCGGAAGTGACTTGTCCTTTTTAATAGACTAACTAGGCCGGAAGTGACTTGTCCTTTTTAATAGACTAGTCCGTTTTAATAGACAAGTGTATAGAGATAGATTTGCTTCAATACTATTGCAAATGTGCAGACTATGAGTCACAAATATATACTACAATTTGTAAATAGAAAACACAATGCACAAATAAAGGTAACATCCACAAACAAAAGACTCCTGATCTACTAATATGAAACACAATCTACAAATCTAATTCACTATCCACAAACAAATGTCTCATGATCTTCAAATGTAAAAACACAACCCACAAATTTAATTCACTATCCACAAAAACCTATTTGTACATTTTCTATTTGTGGATCATGTGTGGATTGGTTCCTATTTGTTTAGAAAGTTTGCATGATTCATATAAAAAGATTTGTAAATGTTCAATCTCCTTACTAGCCATCTTGAAATCATATCTGACTCTGTTCCAGCCAATTGGGTGTTTTCCTTTAGTCTGACATCATACCCTGTTTTGAAGGACTCAAGTCTTGATGAAAGTAGATAAAACCTACACTAAAAACAGGTAAGCCTTTCATGAAAACTTTCCAGGGGCAATGGGCTTGCTAACTAAATTTAAGTTTGAACCAGAAAGTAGTGATTTTTGTGTCTTACTAAAACTACCATTGGCTCCTTATGTTTAATAGCTTACCAGCTCCAGGCTTTAGTGGTATGGAATGTACAGACCGTCACTACCCAGCTAATTTTACAGGATCATTTGTCAAAGTACTGTAGTCTGTTAGCTAGACAGACAGCCTATCAGCTGAAAACAGTGTGCATTTCTTGGAAATATATTAACATTTTTTTTTTGTTACATGAATTGCATTTACTTGTGACGACGCTGTTCTTAAAAGATATTCTGTCCGTTGTGAATTCATACTTCCCTCGTGCTAATCAACCTGATCAGTGCTAGAAGGGATACAGCATATGTATTAAGAGACACTGCACTTCAGTGGTAGAAGGGATACAGCATATGTATTAAGAGACACTGCACTTCAGTGCTAGAAGGGATACAGCATATGTATTAAGAGACACTGCACTTCAGTGCTAGAAGGGATACAGCATATGTATTAAGAGACACTGCACTTCAGTGCTAGAAGGGATACAGCATGTGTATTAAGAGACACTGCACTTCAGTGCTAGAAGGGATACAGAATATGTATTAAGAGACACTGCACTTCAGTGCTAGAAGGGATACAGCCTATGTATTAAGAGACACTGTACTTCTGAGTCAGACTAGACTAATAGCAGACAGTAACGACAGCTATTGCCAGGAAGCTATCTTATGTAGATGACAACAACAGAAGGGAAAAAGTAAACTTTTGTGCTAAGGAAGAAGTGTTTATGACGATAGATGAGTAATGCACCAAACACGTTGTGCCGAGGTGTTTAATTGTAGCATGTGTTTTGCTTCACACTGGGTCAGCCAAAGCGCCTTGTTGTAGTACTATGTTCTAGGTAACTAACGTGGCCAATGCTAATTTCAGGGTGACTGAAGCAATTTCCATTATTATATTTTACACTGAAACTAAAAAATACAGCTCTAGTAAAACAGTACTTTTTAATTTCCTATCTCCATACAAGTGTGCTTACATTTTTAAGTTGATATTTCAAAATTTGCAATCCTACGACACTGGAAAATTACAGAGGTTTAAAAAGTACAAAGTAAAAGTGCTTTTTCTGGGTTAGGCTGAGTTCCAAAATGTTGGGAAGTTCCTAAATTAGACCAAAATGTTCAGGTAAAGGGAGTCTGTAACTAACCAGTGATCTATGATATTAAAAGTTATGGCTAGTTATGAACTTTCCTTACTTGGTCATTTAGGTTTTTATTAAGAGCTTCCCAAAATGGGTGAACGAAACTTTGTACTTATTATACTCTGACAAATTAGGGCTGGGAATATTTTAAGTTAAGAAAAAATTTAATTAGGAAGTAATTGGGATGTCAGGTGGCTCAGTGGTTTGGGAGTAAGAATTGTAATAGGAAGGTTGCTGGTTCAATTACCAATTGGGACATATGCTGTAAATCAGTTTTCCTTACTCAAACATGTTCTAAGGGCAGAAGGTTTATGATTGGTTCAGGCAAATACACAAATAAAAAAGAGGTGGGAGTTCAGAAACATTTCAGGCTTTGTTTTGTGTTTCTGGACAGTCGTCTTTAATTCAGTCCACGAGTCCTAACCTGAACTTTATCCCTAATATAGGCAGCTAATATGGAGCTAGTTATACTTGGTGAGCTAATTTGAATAAAAAGTAAAAAAGATGAAATATGTTTCCCCTTGCCAGCTTGAGATTTGATCTGGTAAACTTTTGGTCACTAGTCAGATGCTATTACCACAAGGCTAACAGCTGGCTTCCTGCAGCGCTCTAATAGCATCTTATTTGTTGTCCACTACAGTTTAAAATGTTCCTGATTTCCCGCGTCCTCTCTGTTTTGATTGGGTATTGGAATGAACCAATCATATTCTTTCTGCAGTCGGAACATATTTGTGTAAGGAAAGCTGGTATGTGTGAGCAGTGCGTTCTACCCAAAGTTGCTCCTGAGGATTGTATTTACTGTACGTCATTTAGTCTTCTAAAATGACTAAAATGTGAAACATATTGCTGATCATCTGACAGTTCTCCAACGTTCTGTATGAATTACTTGTAAGCTTACTGTTTAAACTGGTTGCAGGCCTCAGGGGTCAATATAGTTTGATTAGGACATGATATGACCCTTTCTTGTGCTTATCAGTGAGCTGTGTGCTCTCTCATTATTTCCATATTGTCTTTCCTCTCAATTCTTTTCTCTCAGGAGCAAGCTCCTTCTATCTTTCTTTTTCCCTTCCTCCCCTTTAATCTCCCTCTTTCCAACCCTCTCCCCCAGTCCCCTGGCTGGCCTCAGCCTGGGGCCCTCTGCTTGTTGAAAGGTAACAGAATCTACCGAAATAACCTGCTGAAAAACGTGCAGTTGATTCACAGACGTCCAATCGGGGAATAGCATCACAGAGGATACAACTGTGTTTCCTTCCCATACTGAAGGTGTCCATTACTCCAGTTCCTGTAAAATGGGCAAAAGGGCAGTGAGCCAGCGAGGCCCGGAACAGACGGAAGAGCGATGAGAAGTGTTCAATATTCAAACATTTCCAGACAGTCAGAAGACAGTGTAAGCAGGAAAGTGAGGCACCTGTTCCTTCAGTTGAACGTCTGAAACATATGGCTTTGTTGGGGAGAAACGGTGCTCTGCCAAAATACTTTAGCTTTTAACACCTCTCTGTGATATCAAAGAGTTGGCGCTCCTCAGTTGAGTAACTTGGTTCCACTTCATTTCCCTGCCAAGGCGAGAGAATTCAGGCAGAATCAGAAATTTGAATGGACAAAATACACGCTGCAAGTTTTTCACCACAAACATCTTTCATCAAAGTATTTTGCACTTCTGTGGAGGAACTACAGTGATTGACCATAACGTACGTGTGCATAATTCCTTTTCATCTACACTATCACATAAATGGATGACTGGGAGCAGTTCATGTCTGGACCAACATTTGTCACTGCCTGTATTATTCTTAGCACATAGCGTCAAGTCAAAACAAGACCAGTTTCCTTACGAAGGCTGCTCTGAACGGCACGCTGGCTTCCAGTGTTATTCTACTTTAGAGGCCAGGCAATGTGATGTTGAGAAAGCCCCCCCACCCATCTTTCACTCTCTCCTTTCACACTTTTCACGCCAGCACTCCTCCACCTCCCTGTTAAAAGGACTTACCCCTCTGTCTTTCTATCTTTATCTCTCCACCTCCCTGTTAAAAGGACTTACCCCTCTGTCTTTCTATCTTTATCTCTCCACCTCCCTGTTAAAAGGACTTACCCCTCTGTCTTTCTATCTTTATCTCTCCACCTC
>JACXGM010019488.1:0-18373 GCA_016801145.1 Umbra pygmaea
TGACCAAGTGTCGAGGTGTCCATGAGCAAGACACCTAACCCCAGCTGCTCCCGACGAGCTGGCTGGCGCCTTGCATGGCTGACACCGCCGTCGGTGTATGAATGTGTGAATGAATGGGTGAGTGTGAGGCAATGTAAAGCGCTTTGGTGGCCATGGTTGGTCAGAAAAAGCGCTATATAAATGCAGTCCATTTACCATTATCTAAATTTAAATTGATGGTTTTGTTTTTTAAAGAAAATATGAATAAATGTTTTGCAGAAAACTATAGCGGATAATTCAGTCAGACAGACAGATCTGCATCCAAGAACATCACAACTGCAGTATAATATCTTTACATTATGACAGATTGAGTGATCAAATGCAATTGAGTGGGATTTGAAGATCAAGCAGTCTCATCTTACCTTTATAGCAATCTGCCATATTTCAGATTCAACATTGTTATTGGCTGTTGGTCTGTCTTTGGGATCATTCCTCTTGCTCCTGATTGGTGTATATATCTACTTCCTGTGGAGAAGGAAAGGCCAGAAACAATGTAAAGAATATGTATCCACAACAACCCTCCCAAGTTGCACCACTCCAATTCTCCTGACCCAGAGAAGCCGAAATGGGTAAGTTTGGGCAAATAACTTAAAAATGTATGTTAAAAAAATACAATTCCTTGGATAACTGAAAATGAGTACTGTAGTCATATTCCATTTAGATTATATTGGTGCACCAGTTTTTGGCCTTAGGGACAAGGCGTGAGAGGCTCTGCCCATTGATATTGTTAACATATCTATTGTAACTTCCTTTTGTGACCTTTAAGAACAGTCGATCAAATGTAGAGAGCCTTTTGTGTCTTCGACTTTCTCCATCTGTTCACATTTCTTAATGACATATTGTCTACCCATATGACGTCAAATCCATTTTGGACAAAACAAAAAATTATTTAAACTTTTAAATTTATACACTGCTCAAAACAACAATGTAACAAGGTACATTCTTCCAACATGTTAATCCACTAACCCTGGGCAGCACTTGCCGTGACCAGGATTGAAGTTTACATATATTTGGGGGGTGTGGGGGGGTATTTCATTATTATTATTATTATTTTTTTTTTTTATTGACAGGGCTCAAACTCTTCCTGGGTTCTAAGAGAAAGAGAGAGGGAGAGAGAGAGATTCAAAGATGTTTCAAGACTGAGAGGGCCATTGCAAAATGTTGAATTTATTTGGGTGATTTTTCCAGATTTTCCTCCCTTCCCATTTCCCTCTCTAATCCTGCTTTTGTCGGCAGCTCCGCAACTCCATGTACAAATCTGCGGGATGAGGAGGGGCACTCTATAGTCATGCACTGGATGATTACGTTCACAGACTATACTTCCACGATTTAATTCACAGGCACCGATCTGAACACAAGGAGTCGCTGGAGAGCGACGTGGCAGGATAGATAATATGACTTATCTAGCCCAAAGCCCAAATACTTGATGTATTTTGATGTGTACTTGGATACCTTGTTGTACTTGATATACTTGTTGACAAGTTTCAGACCGGTTTGGCAACCAGGTTTTTTAGCTGATGCTGTTAACTTTAACAAAGTCACCAAGACCAGTAAAAGTTAAAAATCAAAGATCCACAGCATATCTTATAGATATGAGATTCTGCACATTTTGTTGCCTAACCCAGTGCATATTATTATTATTATTTGTGTTGCCTTACCCAGTGCTTATTATTATTATTAATATTTGTGTTACTTAACCCAGTGCTGGTGTGCCTGGCTAAAAAGGCGTATTTCCACTCCAGTAGACGTGCCTATAGTCATCACTTGAAGGCTCAAAATCAATGCAGGCTTTTTTGCCAACCATTCTAAATTGACTAATGGTATTGAAGGCATATCATTAGATACTGACTGGTTTAAAATACAGTTTATATGAGTCATTTAGTTGTTTAAATTAGTCATTTCGTAGTTAATATGAGTTATTTAGTAGTTTCTATGAGTTATTTAGTAGTTACTATGAGTTATATAGTAGTTACTATGAGTTATATAGTAGTTTATTTGAGTTATTTAGTAGTTTATATGAGTAGCTTAGTAGTTTATAGGAGTTATTTAGTAGTTCATATGAGTTGTTTAGTAGTCTATATGAGTTATTTAGTAGTTAAATTAGTTGTTTAGTAGTTTATATGAGTTATTTAGTAGTTACTATGAGTTACTTAGTAGTTTATATGAGTAGCTTAGTAGTTTTATGAGTTATTTAGTAGTTTATATGAGTAAGTTAGTAGTTTAAAATCGTTATTTATTAGTTTAAATGAGTTATTTAGTAGTTAATATGAGTTAGTTAGAAGTTTATATGATTTATTTAGTAGTTTATATGGAGCATGGAGAGAGTCTTTGTGCAGAGATGTCCTTTGGTGTCAGACAGCAGAACAGAGATCAATGACCAAAAAATAGAAAACTAATCACAATGCAATCTACATGTTACATCTATCAAAAATCCTTCTGGAATTGCTTATGAGGATTGTATCTTACTGTGTTGTTGAAAGTAAGAGGAATTACTGAACCTTTGTCTGTGACAGGCCAGATGATATCCCTGTGTTTCTTTGTCTGTGACAGGCCAGATGAGATCCCTGTGTTTCTTTGTCTGTGACAGGCCAGATGAGATCCCTGTGTTTCTTTGTCTGTGACAGGCCAGATGAGATCCCTGTGTTTCTTTGTCTGTGACAGGCCAGATGAGATCCCTTTCTTGTTGCCTCCCCGCCTCAAATCATCTCCCAGGAAGAGGGAGCGGGAGGAGAAGAAGATGGGCGGTATGGAGCTCATCAACACCCATCGTGGATCTCTTACCGTAGAGAGTAGGTTAGGAGGAAGCGAGGGCATGAAGGTGGGATCACAAGTCTTTCTGTCTCTTATAAACCACTCTCTTCATTGTACTTCCTCCATACTCAGGCTGGTATCCAGTAGGTACTCTGAGGGAAGATCTCTACTGGGTCCCTGATGTCAGTGACGCGTCACCCCGACCAGATCGTGCAGTGCAACTGTGCTTCTCTGTGGCCTTTCGCCATGACAATGAACAGCTTCTCATCACCCTGCTCCACCTAAGCAACTTTCCAGCATGTTTCCATGGCAATGTCACACTGGCAGAACTGCGACTTCTTCCTGACAATCGCCGCCGACACCAAGCCAAGGCGAGATGTGAAGGTTGCAACCTAGAGTTCAATGACAGCTTTGTGTTCCAGGTACATGTTTTTTTATACTCATAAATTTTATATTCCTATCCCTGAATTTAACCCTGAATTTAACTCAAACCTTAAACTAACCCTAACCCTAATCTCGATATCCGAATCTGAAACCTGAATCTCTCCCAAACTTTTCACTCAAACACTAAACCTAACCCCTACACTCTTAAAACAATAATTAAAAAATGGTTCTTCATGTGTCCTCACAGGAGAACCCTAGGTTCCTAGAATAACCATTTTTGGTTCCAATGAGAATGCATTTTGGTACAAATCCTTAATAATAATTAATTCAATATATATAGCGCTTTTCATGGAACCCAAAGCACTTTACACAGTGAAGGGGAAAGTCCACCGCATCCACCACCAATGTGTAGCACCCACTTAAGGGAGAAGGTTCTATATGCATATGTATTGTTCTATATCTAACCAAAAAGGGTTCTTGCTGGAACCAAAATGGTACTTCTTGGAACCATAAAAAGGGCATGGGGACATATAAAGAATCCCTTTTAGACTATTTTTTTAGGAGTGTAATCAGAGTTTTTTTTAAGAGTGTAATCAGAGGCGTCATGCCCATTGAAACATATTTTTGAGCCAAGTGGATTTTCCTTTTAATATCAGTATTTGTGGGCACCTGTTTCCATGTGTTGTGCACACTGTGCCCCCTTAACAATTATAGGTGCATGATGACTCTGAGTGTAATGCTGACACCTTACGTATGCCAGATGCTAACACTATGCCTGGTTGCCAGTTTTACTCTAAACCCAGCCCATAGTGTTTCAACCTAAAACCAACCTTAATTCTAACTGTAAGTATAACCTAAACCAGGACTAGTCAACGTCCATCAAGGCCAAAACGTTTATTTTACATGCACTTGTTCTAATAAGGCTCATTCACACCTTGAACACCAGATACGTGTAATACCCTACAAGATTAAAGCAAAATGTGTTATGGCCCTTCAGTATGAGAGTTGAATAGCCCTTCCCTAACTTGAACTCTAACCCCTAAGCCAGAAATATCATTTCTCCTTGTGAGGACCAGATTGTAAGTGTTTACTATACAGATACACACAGACAGACTTAGACTAACAACCCGTTTCACCATCTCACACTCTCCAGGTGTCGAGTGTGTGTGTCTCTCAGTGTGTGCTCAGTGTGTGTGTGTTGAGTGTGGATCAGGGGGGCGGGCGCCATACGGTGGGCAGGGTTCTGTTCCCTCTTGAAGGGCAGCTGGGGGAAGGGGGGAGGCTGCTCTGGAAAGACCTAGAGACCAGCTACAACAACCAGGTATACACATACAAACACACACCCACACACAAACATATGTAAAACCGGCAAATACAAAGTATTTTTTTCCGTCAGTTTTCAGAACTTGGTGAAATGCAGGTGTCTCTGAATTACTGTCCGTCTCTACAGCGCCTCACTGTGGCCAGACTTAAAGCACGAGGCCTGCAGTCACACACTGACACAGGTAGGTGTGTGTGGGAGTTGCAATACAACTCCCACACACTGTACATTTTACAGTATACAGATTTGGAAAAAGTACACACTAAAAGTACTCGGCTGGGTTCATTTGTGTTGGGAAGTTAAAACCTAAATGACAATTGGGAGGGGAAGAAATAAATGACCAGGTAATAAGAGTTCAAAACAAACTAGCACTAAAAAAAATGTTAACTTAATTTTTTTTTACTTAAAATGAAAAATTGTTTTACTTAAAATAAAGAATTATACTTTCTTAAAGCTGCACAATGTAATGTTCCATTCATTTGTCCTGTCGACCCGAATTTTTTTTCATATACACTCACCTAAAGGATTATTAGGAACACCATACTAATACTATGTTTGACCCCCTTTCGCCTTCAGAACTGCCTTAATTCTACGTGGCATTGATTCCACAATGTGCTGAAAGCATTCTTTAGAAATGTTGGCCCATATTGATAGGATAGCATCTTGCAGTTGATGGAGATTTATGGGATGCACATCCAGGGCACGAAGCTCCCATTCCACCACATCCCAAAGATGCTCTGTTGGGTTGAGATCTGGTGACTGTGGGGGCCATTTTAGTACATTGAACTCATTGCCATGTTCAAAAAACCAATTTGAAATGATTCAAGCTTTGTTACATGGTGCATTATCCTGCTGGAAGTAATCGTCAGAGGATGGGTACATGGTGGCCATAAAGGGATGGACATGGTCAGAAACAATGCTCAGGTAGGCCGTGGCATTTAAACGATGCCCAATTGGCACTAAGGGGCCTAAAGTGTGCCAAGAAAACATCTTAAACCATTACACCACCACCACCAGCCTGCACAGTAGTAAAAAGGCATGATGGATCCATGTTCTCATTCTGTTTAGGCCAAATTCTAACTCTTTTTCCTATTTTTAGTAGAGATGAGTGGTACCCGGTGGGGTCTTCTGCTGTTGTAGCCCATCCACCTCAAGGTTGTGCGTTTTGTGGCTTCACAAATGCTTTGCTACAGACCTCGGTTGTAACAAGTGGTTATTTCAGTCAAAGTTGCCCTTCTATCAGCTTGAAGAAGTTGGCCCATTCTCCTCTGACCTCTAGCATCAACAAGGCATTTACGCCAACAGGACTGCCGGTTGTGCCGGGACTGACTGGTTGTGCGCGAAAATCCCAGTAACTGAGCAGATTGTGAAATACTCAGACCGGCCCGTCTGGCACCAACAACCATGCCACGCTCAAAATTGATAAATCACCTTTCTTTCCCATTTTGACATTCAGTTTGGAGTTCAGGAGATTGTCTTGACCAGGACCACATCCCTAAATGCATTGAAGCAACTGCCATGTGATTGGTTGAGTAGATCATTGCATTAAGGAGAAATTGAACGGGTGTTCCTAATAATCCTTTAGGTGAGTGTATACATGTTTTTACTGAACATAGGAAAAAGACAGTGACAATATAAGCCTTTTCCGAAAGTAAACATAATTATTTTGTCCATAATATTCATTTGTTGCTAGTTAGATTTGTGAAATATCGATTTACATAACTTACCAAAATGTGTTTTAATTGCATTCATTTTAGGATAGATATATACATACATTAAATATAAATTTTTTCAATATATTTATTTATAAAGATTTCAACAGAAAAAAGTACAGTAAAGATACTGTGTCCTGTAATATATAAATACATTTCTACATTTTCTTTTGTATAATTTAAATTGATGTTTTCAACCCCTGGATCCAATAAACTAGTTCCTAATGTTTACTGGTACTAGTCCTAAACTTCCAAAAACTTATGAACTCAGCCGAACCCAAGAAAGTTATTTTACTTGTTCCTTTTACAACTCTGACATTATGTAAGCGTGTGTATGCATTGATATATGTGTTCTGATGCCAGGTGTCTTCTTAGGTGTGAGAATATGTGTTTTGTTGTCAGGTGTTTATTTTCAGGTGAGCCTACACATCCACTCTCAGTTGATAAAATCCCAGCGGACTCCAGTGGTTAGCGGGGAAGCTGAGCCTGACTTCAGCAATAAAATGACCTTCAAGCTCCGCCCCTCTCAGGTAGACAAGGCATGTCTGTGCTTGGAGCTGTTTGGACAGGGCCCCGCCCCAATAGGTGTAGTGATGCTGGGGCCACTCATGTATGCCAGAGGGCCTCAGCTACACCACTGGACTGACATGCTCAATACCCCCAACGAATTGGTCAAACAGTGGCATGGACTGGGAAGGCCTACGTAACATCCAACTAATTCTAGTATTATTTCTAGATTCTTTTTAAATTAGTCTTATTTTCTGAGAAAACAATTCATAACGATTTCATAGCATTCATTGGATAATCTATGAAAATGTATTTAAATCATTTTAGTAAATGCATTATAAATGTCAGCACATTAGTATTGTGTTGTTTAAAAATTGTTTAGAAACTATTTTCTTTGCATTATTCACGGTCTGACCACACTGCATATTGTTTATTTTGACCAGTTGACATTTTCTGCAAAAAATGCTGTGAATTACATTTTTATTTGGAAGAAATGTTATTAGTAGTTTATGCAACAAAACAAACATTTTCTTTTTTACCCAAACACATACTTGTCAATAGTAAAACCAGATACCAGATCTCAAATTTATTTCCAGAGCACATATTAACTCTAATAGGCTTTTAAATAAGGATAACTTGGTCAATGTCCCAATATTTATGGACCTACCGCTAACTATATATTCTAAATACATTTAAAAATGTTTTTACTTACAATAAATAAATTCCCATTTTTGTTGATGATCTTCCCAGATGTTTTTTTTTCTCAATTTACTGTGGTCTATACAAGAAGCACATATTTAAAGGATTACAATGCAACACAGTTTATGGAATATTAATATTATTATTATTAATATTATTAGGCAAAGCAAGAGGTCATTTATTAATTTACTTGATCTAAATGTTCAAGTCGCTGATGTTTTTCAACACTGTTACAGCATTTCAATGTGAGGCTTTAAAGAAGGGCAGATCAAGAAGATGTTTTGTAATATTTTACTTATTATACATTTCAGTATGTTATGATCTCTGTTGTTTATATGTTCAGGGGTAATTTCTCTCCACTAAACTTCCATGAATGTTAGCTTTGCATACTGCTGGATATATATGTGCAATCAAAATACTACGTATCTGCTGGGTGTCTGTAAAAGCACTTTGTGATGACTGCTGACGTAAAAATAACTTTATAAAATACACTTGTTGATTGATTGGTTTTACTGATGTCAGCTAAATGCTCTTTTAAAGGTCCTTGTTACAATCTCAGGTTAATTGCTTTTTATTATTTATACAAAGTGGTGACAAATTAAAGGACAAACCAACACACAGTATTCTGTCTCAGTAATGGGTTGCATATCAGTTTCAGTGAGCCTTGGCATGGATTCTAATAGACTGGAAAGCTACTGGACGGATGGAACACTATTCCTCCAAAAGATTCAACCTCGTTAAGATCTGGTGACTGCGAAGGCCATAGCTTATGATTTGCATAATTTTTATACTCATCAAACCATTCAGTAAACCCTCGTGTAAATGTGGATGACAGCATTCATTATGATCTTCCGATCATTTTTCTGTTTTTCCATTAGATTGTCACCCATCTGAATATAGATGATAGATAATAATAAATAACACCAGTCACTTATTTTATATAATTAACCTGACATTACAAGGGTTACAGAAACACTCAAAAATAGATATCTTATATACTAATCCTGACAAGAACAGTGGAATAATGTAATTTTTCAACCAAAATAAAGTTTGAGATGTTACACCAGGGTGTCTATTTATCCAGAGAAACTGTAATTCTATTTGGGAACCTGCAGAGGTCACTATATGATTTAAAATAATACAATTGTGTTATGATTAAATTGTCAGCATTTAGTACATATCTACACCATAGACCGTATATATCACTCTTTACAATAATCTAATTTCAGTTGAACCCTTCCTCTCTTTGTCTTTCTGAAGTCCCGATGTATCGGCAGCAGCTTCCAGAATCCACTTATTATCCATAGAAGGCCATGCGTGTGTTCTGTTCCTCCCTGTGAATAAGATGTGCCTGCCCTATGTTGTCCAAGTTACAAAGGGACAGGAGGGCCTCCAGAGCCTTTTCACCAAGGAAATAAATGCCCCTAAACACAACAACTGCTCCTGCTGATTATAAATACCATATGAAAAACGTGTTTGGCGATTGTATTCCTTAAACATATTGTTAAGTGAATAACATAATTTACACCGTGCCAGTTGATGACAGTCCAAAACATTCTGCATGTTTATATCCCATGGAATTCATGGAAGTCATAATCTTTCAGGACCTTTCTTTTTTAAATGCACTTCATTCATGGCAATAAACTTCGCATCTAACCATCTAAAACACAGTTATTCACATAATTTGGTCCCCCCAAAAACCTAAAAACCTTTTACCTATGATAGCCCAGATGTAGGTTGTGGGTCACATATTTGGGTGCAGATGCACCTATACATCCTCGGTAAAATCCCAGAATGTGTCACAAACAGTCGTGGATAGGAGCTCCACTGTGGTGTACTATTTGCCTTGCACCTTCTGGCACCTTCTGGCACATTCTTTGTCTCATAGCACTCGTTGAATGATGTTCACTATCAAACTATTCATTTTCTCTGACATGATGGTCTGGTTTGTTTCCAGGCTAAGCAAAGTTAAGAAAAAGCAGCAAGTCTTGGCCAGTTATGTTTAGAAGATTCCAATCTCGACTGTACTGAACCTGTTGAGAGTTGCTGCAATAAACAAAGTTGTAACTAGAAATGACATACCTTGAAATTTGGAGAACCTGAGTAAAGAAAACTAAAAATTAATTTGGTCTATGATGGTCTGCCAAGTTAGAACGTGCTTTCATTTTTGCAACATCAATGCCACCATGTTTGTAGTTCATATAATGCTGCCATGTTAATAGTCCATTCTACTGTCAAAGGAAAATGTGGAAAACCCGTGATTTGAAGCTCTTACGGCTGGGAATGTTCTGAACTGAGTACTTAATGACCTTGTAGAACTTGGGACACGCTCCCAGATGAGAGAGTGGTGAACGTCGCACTGTTCTGCAGTTGTTATGAATAGTCCAGAACCCAATGGAGTAACGGGGTAACACCTCGATACTAACAGTATGTTGCTCAGGTGACCATTGTGTAAGCCTGACAACTGTAACCATGGACCCGAAGCCGCAGCAGTGGCCATTCACACCATGAAACACGGTTTCCTCGGGGCACAGCGACAAGCCTCTGTCCCATGATATGCCTCCATCTTCACACCCTTCCCCCATGTCGCCCAGGTTACACAGAGCTAGGAGACACACCTCCTCCAGAGCCGCATCACCTTTACAACGCAACAGGATTCCGACCAGTCGAGGAACCACCCCCAAACGCAGCAACTGCTCCTGTTGACACCCTAAGAGGAAAGGAGACAGAGTTTAATACCATACCAGCCCTAATTATTGGAACTGCATATATTTTCAAGGATGGTAGCGGTTGCTTACTACCTGGAGTGTGTTCCTGATCACTTTAAAAGTGTATTTTAATGGTGATCATTATTTCATCCTCCACCAGAGATCTTCCCTGGCCTACCAGGTCGATTGGGATTGTTTCGTTTTTCAATAATTTCCTTGTTATTATTGATGATCTATGACACTGGTGTCATACCGCTTCCACGGATGGCCTAATGTATGCTGGTTTTTGGTCTTTCTTTGAATTAGAGCCCAATTAAGACCTTGGCAAACATGTTAGGAGATCCTAACCAATTAGTCAATTTGTCAGGTAGAAGGTAAGAGTGAAAACTTGCATACACTAGGCCATCTGTGGAACCGGTATGACACCTGTAATCTAAGCTAAAGGCTTTGGCTAGGCTGCTGATAGATTTTGTTGTTGTGAGGTTAAAATGGTGAAGTATTATGCGAAAGTATAAGAGAAATGTGAACTGTCACAATAGAGATCACTGTATGTGTGAGAAATGGCTGCAGGAATCCAACAGTGGCCTAGTGGTTACAGCATCTGACTAGTGACCAACAGGTTTCCAAATTGAATCTCAGGCAGAAATGTTTCATTTTGTTCTTTAACATAGCAGTTACCTAAAATGTGTAAGTTACTATTTGTCAGAGTGTCTGGTAAATGTCAAATGTTATATCTCTTTAGAAAATTTGCCAACTTTGAATAACTGATTATTAGTTCCCTATATTAGGGTTTTGGTTACAGTTAAGGTCAGGTAGGGGTTAAGGTTAGGTAAAGGTTCTTTTTACTGGACTGTTTCTACAAGTTCATATTTCCATTAGGACTGAAGAACAATGGGCGGAGTTTCTTTAACCTGGGCGGAGTTTGTTAACCATCCGCCTGTCAGGCAGCAGAGCCTCCCAGGAACATTTCAGCACACCTTTGTCCTTTCTGTAATAAAGTTAGGCTTTGGGTCCAGAGAACTCACGGCTATCGTAGCAAAGGCGAGCGATAGCGTGGCCAGCGTGTACAAGCAGCTCCTGATCCATGCAGACTAGCAATGACACCAGAGCTGAGGAGACTCCAGCCTCACCACACCTCTCCTTGATCGCTTCTAATCAAGAGAAAAGAAAATCAATGGAAGCAGTTGTAGACATACACCAATCAGCCGTAACATTATGACAACCTGCCTAATATCAGAACCAGCATTAACTTTTTCTAGCAATTTGAGCTACAGAAGCTCGTCTGTTCGATCGAACCACAAGGGCCAGCCTTCGCTCCCCACGTGCACCAATGAGCCTTGGCTGCCCATGACCCTGTTGCTGGTTCATTGCTTTTCCTTCCTTGGACAACTTATGATAGATACTTGTTGTAGATAGATACTTGTTGATGTTGTAGTGGTCAGTACCATCAAAAGTGGTCCAAGGAAGGAAAAGCGGTGAACCGGCGACAGGGTCATGGGCGGCCAAGTCTCATTGGTGCACGTGGAGAGCAAAGGCTGGCTTGTGAGGTCCGATCCAACAAATGAGCTACTGTAGCTCAAATTGCTGAAAAAGATAATGCTGGTTCTGATTGAAAGGTGTCAGAACACGTGCATCGCAGTTTGTTGCTTATGGGGCTGCTGTTTTGGTGGCAAAAGGGGCACCTACACAATATTAGTCCTAATGTTCATAAAGGTCATAATGTTATGGCTGATCGGTGTATATTATGAACTCAAAGTGTGCAGTCGGCTCTGTATTTCAGCAAACACACAAAAATTGCATTCCAGACATTTTAACACCCTTAAAATGACAGCATTTTAACAACATGAAATGTAATATTTTTAATATGTTAAAATACACCTCCAGAATTAACATGGAGTCCTTTATAACATTTTCTAACAAGTAATTACATACAGTGCATCTGGAAAGTATACACAGTTCACATAAAAACGCAAATATCATCTCGATATATCCGCCAGCCGATAAAATCGGTCTATCACTAGCAGAGACATCCTTGATGAAAACCTGCTCCAGAGCGCTCTGGACCTCAGACTGGGGCAAAGGTTCATCTTCCAACAACAGGACAAGAACCCTAAGCACACAGCCAAGATAAGAAAGGAGTGGCTACAAGACAACTCTGTGAATATGTTAGAGTGGCTCAGCCAGAGCCCAGACTTAAACCCGATTGAATGTCTCTGGAGAGATCTGAAAATGGCTGTGCACCAACGCTCCCCATCTAACCTGATGGAGTTTGAGAGGTCCTGCAAAGAAGAATGGGAGAAACTGTCCAGAAATATATGTACCAAGCTTGTAGCATCATACACTCTAAAAACAAAAGGTTCTAAATAGCACTAAAAGTGGTTCATGGCTTGTAATCATAGGGGAACCACTTTAAGTGTATATAGCACCTATCTTTAAAAATGGTGCTATGTAGAACCATAAGAGGTTTAATATAACACCTTGACCACCCCAAAGAACTGCTGAAGAACCAAACTGGGCTTAACAGGTTCTTTAAATAGTTAAGGTGCTATATAGCACCACTACTTCTCCAGCGGTTCTCCAGCGGTTCTTCAGCGGAACCTTTTGTTTTTAGAGTGTACTCAAATATACTTGAGACTGTAATTGCTGCCAAAGATGCTTTAACAAAAACATTTTTTATATAAATTTACTATGATTTCCAACACACTTTTTTCACATTGTCATTATTGTTTGTAGAATATTGAGGGAAATAATGAATTTAATCCATTTTGGAATAAGGGTGTAACATAACAAAATGAGGAAAAAGTTAAGTGCTGTGAATACTTTCCGGATGCACTGTAGATATGGTAATTTTAAAGTTCATACTTTCAAAAAAGAAAAATCTAATGGCTAACTCAACATAATTCACAAACATTCTAACTGCATCAATTAACTCTGCCAACAAGGCAATACTGTGGATGAACAACGTGACATTTCACCATCCCTCATCTGTCGAGGGGGGTTTGTGGAGCTGCCGACGTAGTAGGGTTAGTGGAAAAAATTGGAAAAGACCAATTGGGAGGGGAGAAAATGTGGAAATAATATTAACGTAAACATGCATTACTCTACATGAACCTATTTTATAATCTCATATAAATCTGTTAGAGGAAAACAACCTGTTCATATATTTTACATACTGTCTATTAGATGTCTGCTTAAAATCTGCATTGTAGTTAAAATGCTGCTCAACTATTGAAAAATTATTTGACAATTCATTAAATTTAGGCAGATTATTAGAACATTTAGTTAATCAAACACACAAATCATAGACACTTCAAAATTGCTAAATGGATTTGCTTAGTGAAACATACAGTACTTCTTATTGTAATTCAGAATAGAACCTTAATGGCAGGGACCAAATTATTAGCAGTTATGACCTAATATTTGGTTGCACATCCTTTAGAAATCATAACAGTTGGTAAACAAATAGCTTCCTGAAATTCACTGATGACTTCCTAGCCATCTGTTCAGCTGCCACACGCTAGTGTTCAGAAAATGTTTGAGGGGTACTTTCTGATATTTGATTATAACCTTTCATGTGACAACACTGAAGAGGTGACACTTTGCTAGAATGTAAAGTGTACAGCTTGTATAACACTGTACATTTGCTGTCCCCTCGAAATAACTCAACACAAAGCCATTAAGGTCTACACCACTGTCAACAAAAGAGAGTACACCTCTAAGTGAAAATGTACATAGTGGGGATTATAACATATATTTATTGATGTACTTGTGTGAGACTTACTTTCCCTGGCTAGTTCCGACACCAGTTTAGTGGTTAACAGAGAAACTGGTCCTCTTTTCCTAAGAGCTTGAGCCAGAGTAGGTAATATACCACTCAATGCCACCTGCTCTGCAGCACCGGGCTCTACACACACACACACACACACACACACACACACACACACACAGATTAAAATGTATAGCAATATCCTAATTAGCACAATAAACATATTCATTATATTTTTACACAATTATGCTTTGCCTGAGATGTTAAATTACATATTGATACACTATGTGTTCATTCAATCGAACTTAACAGTCATAATGCTAACAAACCGATTATAGAGATTTAAAGATGCACTGTGCAACTGTCTTTATTGTCCATAATATGCTTGCTAGTTAGACATTTTGAAATTTAGATTGCTAATATTTTGGGTAATTTAATAAGTTGTTTTTGATCCCTCGATCCATTAAAAAGTTCATAATATTTACTGGTCCAAAAACATCGTTTTTGTAATTTTCAACAAATTTACATAATGCAGGTTTAATTATGTGCAGAGTGATTAATATAAATGTTGTCGTATGTGTTATGTCTTGAACATGTTGTTACTTTATATTGAAACAGTGTTTCTGATTTTTGTGATTAACAAAATAATATTTGAAACATTCTATTTTCGGCTTGATGTGATATGTTGTTTATAGATGCATAATGATTAGAATTACTTTCAAACCTCTATTAGCCATAATATTCCAATTTTGAAATCATATGGTTTTGACAATATGAGGCTTAGTGTACATTTCTGGTGACCCTTTTAAACAGAGCCACTTTAACCACCAGTGGTCAAAAATCGCAGACTGCATCTATAAGTGATGTATATGCTTTCATGTGCCAGGTCATGCCTGAATAATACTTGGTTATTTGAGGCCATGTTGGTTCAGTTACCAATGTATTGTATGAGGCAAACAATGTCCATAGATGCTTCCAATATTTTTTCATGGTGAAATGTCATGGTGTTGCGATTTAATGCAAAGTCACCAGGTTCTATTGATAGATGGTTTTAAAATGCATTTTGTGATTTCCTTTAATTGAAAACCTTACAGGTAAGTTTGGGGGACGTGAAGGGCACCCGATTCAGAGAATCACCTAAATATATTTTTACCTACACAGCACAGCATTCATTATTATATAGCAATTTGTCTGAAAACAGGCCTGAGCAGAATAGTTACAGCCAGAGCCATAGAGAGAGTAGAGTTTCGACCATAGAAATAGAATGGATAGAAAGACCATTCCAACTCAAATCAATGTAGCAGAATGGTCAGAGCGGCAGCCATTTTTATTTGTACCATTCCATTGCAAAGATCTAGCAGCCAACTTCCACATTAAACAGATTTTCGTGTTGTCACCGTGACAACTAATAACAATTGCCATTTTGTTGTATACTAATTGAATGAGCATGCCAAGCAGTTCAATGGCCTTTCTATCCATTCTATTTCTATGGTTGCGACACTCATTGATTTCCAGAACTATTCAAGGCTGCACTCTGTGGCGACACTCCCATTGGACTCCGTTGTACGCTTTTGCCACCCACTTCCGGCGTATCCAGCCTCAAATAGTTCCGGAAATCTCTATCACTCTGGTTACAGCCAATCGGAATAGGCTTAAGTTTAATTTGATAGGAGGGCAGTTGATGGATGCCATGGCTGGAACTGGGGGACACATCAGCTTGGATCAATGGCACATTACTGCTGCACATCGTCTGAAGCCAGTACTAAATACTCATCTGATATCTTAGTGTGATCTAAGACAGATTACACTCTAACCTAACACATCCAGCTAACCACATTATACAAGAGTTTACTTATGTGTTTAAGAGGTTAAAAGGAAAATATAGTTAAAATGTGCATTCAACACCAATTCTAATGTACATTATGTGGTGTTTACATGTGTCAGTTTAAACCAAGTAAGTTAATCAGCCTTTTACCTGTCAATCAATTTTCCTCTCCCTCCCACGGAGATACAAATACGGCTTAGCAACTCAGTGTTTATCCAAGATGTCACGCATCCCACGTTCAAACACTTCATTACCTTTCCTCTACTTCCTGATCACTACAATGGCTTCCCAACTTTACATAATCGGTCATAACTTTTGAAAAATAGGCAATGTGTCACGTTTGTTTGCAAGTAGGCCTCTTTGTTCTTGACAGAGGTGCGTGGGTGACTCACGTTTCTCCTGGAGGACTGTAAGTATGGTGTCCAAGTGTGGTCGGAGTTCATCGTCAATGAGGTCAGTGCTGACCAGAATGGCATCTAATGCGTTTGTCAGAGAGTCTGAGAACAAGAATGAAAGGATTACAAGCATTTGTTATACTGGTAAAAGCTGAGATGTTGGCGATGAAAGGCATAGTGCTCAAATACTATTGTGTGTTCTGACACTATGCTATGTCCGTGACTGAGTGTGGCTCAACAGAGCTTATTGTGCTCTTTCACACACACAAAACATAAACAACAAACAGCATCTTACTCATCAATCGCTATAACATCAACCACTTACCTTTCATGACCACAGGCAGTAGTCGACCAGATTCACTAGTCGGTTGAAGCCTATCCATCTGTGTGTCGTGGAAGAATATGTATTCACAGGTGTGAGTCAGACTCCAATCTGGCCTCGTTGTTGCAATTTAGTTCTTATTTACATCCAAACCAAACGATCATCTCTACACACCTTTGTAGTGTGCAGTACTCTTCTCTAACTGTTTCCATTTAATTTTTTATTTCATAAAACCTTTTCAGAAGATTTCAATAGCATTTCCTAATACCCTATCTTTTACTGTTTCTATCAAAATATTCTCCTGTTTTCATCTTTTCTCTCACCACCCTATATGTTAAACATGTCCTGAGTCCATGTATTTTATTGCTTTTAGGTTCTATAGTCTTTCCTCAACCCATGTCCAGGATGTTTCTCCTCTCTTACTCCATCTCAGGTGCACTCCCTCATACTCTACACTAATATAGAGTAAATCCTAATTCCTTATAAAGCTGCTATCCCTCTCTCATCGGTTGCTACCAAGCAGTTGACCCCTGGCTTGTACGACTCAATTACATTAAATGGATTAGCCTGACTGACCAAGGATTAGGAAATCTGCTAATCTGTGAACATAGATTTCTTAATGGGTAGTTCTTTTGAACACAGGATGATTAATAGGTCAGTGGTTCGGTGCAGAACTTTACTCATTTATTAAATAGCCATTTACCATTTCTATGTTTGAGGTGCAGTAGTACTGTAAGTTCCCATATTTGTGTCTGCTCAAGCAAGTCCTCTCTGATAACATGAGACAGCAGACTTGAGGCTATCCCCTTTTCAAACTATTGTTAATTTACTTTTGTTACCACAAACGGTTGGAAAGCTTATCCTTAAATTTGAAGCAAAAAAAAATAATTGTCCCAATATTTCCATACTGTATTTTATAAAATTATGTCGCTAACCATCATTTTGTTAGTTGTCTGTTTCATTTTTTATTGTACAAAGAGGTACAATCCTAGTCCGCAGATGTTCGACATTTCTAAGAATCAAATAACGTCAGTCAAAATAAATTGGATTTTTACAGCCAGGATATAGCCTAAACACAAAAATTAGTTAGCTCTCTTGCGTTAGTTGCAAGATATACTTTTACATTTCTAAATGTACATCTTATGGTCATTGCCACTGGGCTGTCAGTCATGTCAAGTGGAAGTCTTTATGTTGATAAAATACATCCAAACACTTAAAAAGGTACAATATGTAGTTTTACAAAACAATAACAAAAGATGTACTTTGCATTAAAAAGCAAACATCACTATACCTATATTATATATATTTCTTAGTTGTGTACTTACATTATCCAACATTTTTCCACCAACTTTCAAATCCAAAGAAATTTGTAATATAATTAAAAGACACGAGACGTTTCATTTTGTCTTCCGTCAACGGCGTCATATAACGTTTGACTGCGCTAGTTGCTCTAAGTTCCAGGGAACCGCCAAACATAACGTGAATAAAGTTATAATATTTTTAACAATACTCAGTGAATTTTTCTGCCAGAGACGCTAGATTGGAAGTTTGTCATTGATGACGATAACAAAACCCATGATCCCACGCTACTTCCGGATGTCATCCAAATACATCTTTTGCTATTGTTTTGATTGAAAGCCCCCTGGCAGCCAAAAACTACATATTGTACGTTTAAATAGCACCATGACGTATTTACCAGCCTAATTGAATTGTGACCACAAACAGGCCTAATCTGCATAAATCAGAGCAAGGCCGTAACCAGGATTTAACAAATACTGAGGTCAAAAATACCCCCCCCCCAAAAAAAGACATTTTAAAAGACAACATATTATTATTTTCAATAACAACGTTTGTGTTAATTCAACAATAGGTTATGTTTGGGCCATGCTTAATAAAAGGATAGGCTAATATTGATCACTTCACAACACCTTAATTATCCATATA
>JACXGM010019489.1:0-18373 GCA_016801145.1 Umbra pygmaea
GAGGGCAGTTTGGAGAGCAGATTGCTTGGGGGAAAGACGAGCTGGGGCTGCTGCTGAGTGGTGATCCAAACTTGGAGTAGCAGGGAGGTATGTGGAGGGGGGGATAGCCGAGGTGAGGTTACTTAAGGAAGCGGGGGGGGGTCCAGCCAGCGTTGTTTTTGAGTCAAACCTGTTGAAAAACTGGTTTAACTCATTGGCATGGTCCTTTGTCCCCTCTGCTGCTCCTGATGGCCTATTCATGCCTATGATGGTCCTCACACCCCCCCACACCTCTATGCTATTGTTGGGAAAACAGCGTATCTTTTTGGTGGGGATGATACTGTCCTCACAGAACCTGATGTAGTCAGTGACATTGAGCCAGACCCTCAATGTCGTCACCGTGGTCCTTTTGGAACATTTCCCAGTCTGTTGTTCTGTAGCACTCCATCAGGGCCTCTTCCGCCTCCCCCGACCACTGCTGCACAGTCCTGGTGGTGACAGCCTGTCTTCTAATAGCTGGCTTGTACTTTGGAGTCAGTAGTACTAGACAGTGGTCAGATTTGCCAAGAGGGGGCAGGGCAGTGGCGTTATATGCCTCCTTAACATTTGCATACAGCAGATCCAGGGTTTTATCTCCTCTAGTGTTACAGGTAACGTACTGTTTAAAGTTAGTTAGTGTCCTTGATATTTTGGCATGGTTAAAGTCACCGTTTATAATGATGAGAGCATTTGGGTGCCGTGTCTGCAGGTCCGCGATGGTGGAGTAAATGATGTCACAAGCACGCGCCGCCACTGCTGACGGTGGAATGTAAACAGTGATGTCAATGGCAGCTGAGAACTCTCGAGGCAGATAGTATGGTCTCAACCCGATAGCCAGCACCTCAACATCTGGCGTGCAGATTTCTGCCTTCATGGTAACATGTCCTGGGTTGCACCATTTGGAGTTAACAAAGACAGCAAGTCCTCCTCCCAACTTCTTCCCGCTCTGTTTCTTCCTATCTGCTCGGACTAGCGAGAAGCCTGCTAGTTCCACAGAGCAGTCTGGAGTTTTCCCATTCAGCCATGTTTCCGTCAGACAGAGCATGCTACACTCCCGATACTCTCGCTGTCCGCTGACCAGAGCCGAGAGTTCATCCATCTTATTCGTCAGTGAAGCGGACCTTCAAGGCTTGTCTCTCCACCGACTCCCTGTCTTCTTGTTTCTCACCATCATGCCAGCATGACGTCCTCGCCTTCTTTTCCTTAATTTCACCGGAATCTCCTTCGGACATGCAACAGGTCGATCCCTAGACTCTAAGAGCTCCTCACTTGAGTAGACTCTGGTGTTTTGTTGTTTGGTGATCGGGGTGTCCATTGTGTAGCGTTATCCGGTTATAGGTACATAAACTCTTGTCGGTAAGTTTCGTCTTCTACGAGAGTCCTATTTACAAAAGAAAGGCTAGACTGTGCAAATAAATAAGTGTAAAATAGGTGTAAGTAGCTATAGGTAAAAAGTTAAAATAGAAACATATAGAAGTATAAAAAGGTTAAAAAGTAGTAAGGGGAGGGGGGAGGTGCTTTGTCGTGCTGCCACTCTCTGTGGCGCCAAGTACCAATGGCTGTGGGTCTACACTGGTAAAAACCTTAAACATGGATGATCCGGTGACATACTTTGATCAGTTAAGGCCCAGAAGCTACCCTCTTATGGACTAAAACAAATAGGAGACAATAGCACCAGAAGGTAAGAAGATGTGAATAACCTTCTAATCTAAAGAGCAAATAATCACAGACAGCAACCTGATGCTATTTGATGAATTGTACTATAGTTAACTATTGTTGGCTTTGTCAAAGCATATTGATGTTACATTAGAAGCAATTAGGTGATCAGATTGAATATAATGTTGGAGTGTCTGAGGCTTAGCACTGATTGCTGGTTTCATTGTGTGCTGTTGGACCTGTGAACTCAGTGACAGTGTGTGCAGTGCCCCATAGAAAGGCGAGACTTGGACTTAAGGTAGTACAATCTGAAAGAATTGCACTGTATGGTCATGGATGCATGTGTTATTATAATCTAACTGTTATTCAGGCCTATTTGTCTATGAGAAGGAAATAGAACTCTGATAGATACACACAGGGAGGCAGATTTTAATTTGACCATGCCCCCGACCCCGAGTTGGATAGAAATCGATTGGTCCTTCATTAACTCCCATGTAATTAGCCTAACATTATTGTGCGATCCTAAATAAACTTTGGGCAGTTTTTGTTGTTTCGATAACCATTAAATCAAACAGTCACAGACTCACAGTTTTTGAAATAAAAGCAATAATAGTTCTGTTAATATCAATAATTTATTGTTGTCTTGTCTTTCCACCAAATAATAGAAAAGTATCGATAACGGTATCGATAAAGACTCGGATCGTTAGGCAGTCTCAAAAATGGTATCGATATCAATAAAAATTAACGATCCCTATCCCTAATCATGAGGCTCTAAAAAGCATTATGAGAAACAAGCGGTGGCTTAATGAAGTTCATAAGTACTTGAACTTAGGTAATTTGTATGTATGTTTATCAATAATGATTATACAAAGCTAAATACATGCACTATTTACACTTTGTCTGTGACTACATTTTTCCACAGAACGACAAATGGACTGGAGTCTTTTTAAAATCACATACTAATGTATGCTAGTAAGCCCCCCTGCATTCGAGGCCAGAACCCTGCTGGCAGCCCTCTACTATAACTACCACAAAGACCGACCGGACAGGACAAAACCTGATGAATACAAACAGTATGTTTCATTATTTTAGGCCACATTCATGTCCCTGTTGCATAATATATAATGTATAAATATCTCCATCTTATCTATGTAATGGGTCAAATCACAATATATTTGCCCAAGGCCATAGATCTTCAGGTCTACATGAGACCTGAAGAGAAGAGAGCAGAGAAAAGTCATCCTTCCTCTAACTGACTGGACACCAAAGAAGATCATTTTTTATGCTCTATAGTCATCTCCTCACAAAATATAAATCATGTCTTATAAATATATAAACATATATTTCATACTTTTGTCAGGTTCAGGAGACTGTACAAGAAGAATGCAAGAAGATACAGTCTTTATACACTGAAAATAGAGAAGACGTATGGCTACATCCCAGATCTGCAGGCTCGGATTCTCCCGAAGAGACTGACTGGCAGGGGAATGCCAAGACTAAGGTGCGTATACTCCCTGATGACCCCAGGAGGTTTGGCCCGCTTCCCCCTGTACCAGCACCAACCATAGAGGAACTACAGCAAATCCAAGTCTGGCGAGGTCTTGGTATGCAAAATAAATAAATAAATAAAACACACTTGAGGCTCAACCATACAGTATGTATGACATAAATAAAAGCAAAGATAGAAACTATCCTTCTTTTTCCTCACTTTGTGCTAAAGAACTAGTCCACAAAGCAATAACTGCATTTATTTGTGTTTTCAGTGCCAGCATTATAATAATATCAAGAACGTGTGTATAACAGTTAAATTGAGGTAGCTGAGGTGTTATTCAAATGTAGAATTGAAATACAGGGGAATGCCATTAGAGGGAGAGGGTTTGTTTTTTTACAGGCGAGGGATAAAACCAACATAATGGCTGTGAGGATCTGGGTACTTGTCCCTGATCCACCAGACACAACAGCTAGGGATTACACGGCGGTTTGCCTGACCCAATACCCCATGTTGCCAGAAAATGTACTGCCGATAGGCGGCATATCGGAACTCTCTGTTTTCATCTCTGGGCTCCCTTGCTTTGCCAATCACTAATACATCATTCCTGTACTGTCTGTGAATCCGCAAATAACCATCTTCAAGAAAGTTCAGGGTGAAGTGTGGCAGGAGGGTGATGCAAAGGTTGGGCTTGCCCTTGGCCGCAGCATTGTCTTTCCCTGTCTGTTGGCATCTCCCTACAGTTCCCCCATGTACACCAGGTTAAAACAGAGGGCGGTGGAGGAGAAACCTGGTTCATCATCAGGGCATCAAAAATTAGTCCTGGTTCCTTGGAAAATAGCCGACTGGCCAACTCCCGGAGATGTACAGCACTCATCTGTTGAATGAGTACCTAAGTAAACAGATCACAGATGCAACCACATTAGGATAATAATATACAACATTAATGATTTTTACAGAAAAAGAATAAGATTTCTATCTCCAACACACCTTTGTGGTTGAATTTGTGTTTATTATACTTTGATATTCAAGATACATGGACTGTACTGTGTCTGCATGATGTAGCCATTGTCATGAATTGGTGTAGTTTGGTATGTTGCATACATTGCTAAGATCTATGAAAATGCAAAACTCTGTCTGAACCCTTCTTTCATTTTGGAGGACCTGGATTCTCTCCTCCTCTGCATCTCTGGGACCTGTTCTTAAGCCTCTTCTGCCTCCTCTCCCCTGTCTGATTCCTCCACCCCCTTATCCGGCCCCATCTCTCTCACTAGTACCTGTGCTCTCTTCTCTCTCTGTTGTTCCTTCTCCGGTTCTTCGTTAGCTAACAGTGACAGAGTTATAAATAATCCACGAGATAGTTTCGAATTTTAAAACAATACATACTTTGCAAACGTGTATATTAGTTGCTAAATGTATAGCTTGAAAACAACAAATACATTGCAAATGTACATTTTTACAATGCACATATATTCTAATACACATCTTTACTTGTCATGATAGAGTCTTCTTCTTTTACGTCTTTTCTGTGTGACATTGGGTTCAACCTGGCAACCCACCAGATTTTTCGAGTCTGGGGAGGAGGGAGCAGAGGGAAACGATTCTTCAGTGTTTTGAAAGTGAACTTCTGTAACTATTTTAATCTAACTATTGCACCTTTAGCGATACTCATTCCTGCTCCCGCGAGTTGCCATTCCGTAAATGTTCCGTCCAACCCCAGTTGCAACTACCCTGAGTTAGTGTTTCATCCTGGTAATGAGTAGCATCACTTGTGCTAAATTAGGTTTGGAACAAAAACCTATGGAATGGCGGCTTGCAGGAGCAGTGAGTATCGCTGCTTTAGATAAGTACCATAATCCAAAAATAGCATTAATATATTGTTGAATCTATTAAATTAAAGTGGTAGAAATGTACATTACACTTAACTGGAATGCACATTATATGAAAGGCACCTTGGAGATTATCCACACATACTTTTTCCCCGGCCTTTATTTAAGACTGCCCTTTATTTGTCCGTGAACACGCCCCCGGCCACTATCAAAGGCCCGGCATTTAATTGACTACCAGTTTTTATTTGAGGAATTACGGTATACAAAAACACACACTGCTTGCTTAACCAATGCTGGCATAAAGTAACAATACTCTTTACATTTTACAGAATGGCCATAAATATATCCTATAAGTGTAAGTGGAGGTATTTTAAATGGCGAGCACACATACAAAAGGTAAAAAGTTCTGATAATGGCACAAGTATTGGTCTCCACTAATTTTGCTGCTTCAGTGTTCTTAGATCTTTTTGTGAGTAGTTACTATGGTATACTGAAGTATTATTACAGGCTTTCCATTAAGTGTCAAAGGCTTTTATTGACAATTACATTAAGTTAATATTTGCAATGTTGACCCTTCTTTTCCTAGACCTCTGCAATGCACCCTGGCATGCTGTCAATTAACTTCTGGGCCACATCCTGACTGATGGCAGCCGATTCTTGCATGATCAATGCTTGGAGCTTGTCAGAATTTGTGGGTTTTTGTTTGTCCAGAATTTGTGGGTTTTTGAGGATCGACCACAAGTTCTCAATGGGATTAAAGGAGAATTCCGGGCGATTTAAAAACGTAGCTCTGTTGTTTGCATATCGGAAGTGCTGTCCGTAGCGTTAATAACTCAAACAATCTGTATTGCCAAAACCGTGTTTACCTTTTGCTGCCAGTAAGTATACAATCATTACGCATTTATGGGGCAAGTTAAAAAGCGTGCTTTGAGCCACTAAACATGTTCAAAATGTCATTAGTAGTCCATATCAATTTGCACTGATTCCTTATAATGAACACAGCGAGTTTGAACAAATAAGTTTGTGTACATACCTCAGTTTATTCTCATTTTCCAGTGAAGTCCACACTAGTCGATTGTCGAAGTCATACAATTCAATATTCCAAAGCATATTTTTTCCGCAAAAAGAAACAATTTGCCGTGGTTAAATCCATAAACTACTTTGATCGGGTGTAAAATGACACTTGCCTTCACAGCTCCCACAAGTTCAAGAGTTATCGCGCATGAGCAGAGGTAACTAAGCAACCCTGTTGAGGAAGCGGGGTCAGGTTACCTGGCCGACTTGCTACATTATTTGGACATAACCACAGCAAATAGTGTTTTTGGGGGAAAAAATACGTTTTGGAATATTGCACTGTATGACTTCGACAATCGACTAGTGTGGACACTGGAAAATGGGAAAAAAACGGAGGTATGTACACAGTGCCGCTGCTCCCATTACGCGGATCACGCACTGTGCGTAGGGCACTGAGGGGGCACCAAAATCAGTCAGAATAATTATAATAACGATATTATTTCAGTTTAGAAATATTAAGCACTTTTTTAGGCATGCATTTCACAAAACAGGCAGAATAAGAGATATATTTAATTGCTATATATTTAAACGATGGTGCACCTCCCCCAAACACACACAAACAAAACTTCCCCGTGGGTGCCCTTTTTCTCGATATCTCAATGGTCTGTTGGATTGCGCCTGACAAAGTTTGACAGTAGGCATAGCCTACTAAGTCAACATTTTTGGAAATGGCCTCGAAAAGACAGCAGGAGTCCGGAGCAGAGAAAAGAAAGAAGAAGAAACTGCGAGATGATGCGCATGCATCCCCTGTAGGTAAGTCCATGTTTAATCATTCTTAAATATGGGAAATGTGCTGCTGATGTAATGGGTAGCCTATGCATACATCTCGAACTAGCTGAAGTTATTGCTAATGTTAGCAAACTCAAATAGGTTATAGTTTAGGTGCAAGCTATATTGCAATTTTAATGTTAAACATGATCTATGCATTTTACAAGTAACTGACGCCAGCTAGCTGCTACTTTAGATATTGAGCAGTAGTTTATGGTTTATTTTGACGTGACGGTGGTCAGTAACAGTTAGCAGTCAGTGCACAAGGTAGGTTAACATTTCTGTTTGCTTCTTCAGAAAATTTATTATCGTGGAGTATGCGATTAATAGTCTCTAGCCAGGCATTTAACAAAGTTTACCTAGCATAGTGTCATTTGAGAATGCATATTTTGGCGTTTGTTTGCATAACCCACAACCAACTTTAGGATTTTCATTCAGTAGAATTCAGCAGAATGTATGCTACAGTCTCTCACACAAATTAAGTGAAGTGTCAGGTGTGCAGTGGGACAGAAAATGGCTCTTGATAATGTTAAGTCTGAAGAACTCAGACTTTTAGTGTGTTACTGCTACAGCCAGCTTAGCTTCATCTGAATGTGACAGAAGCTACATGACAAAATGCACTGACGTTTTGATGGCATTTATGTCAGGATGCAAAGGCATCGACGACATCTGCCGGTGAAATAGAAAAGGGTTTTGTAGTAGACAAAATTCTATCGAAACCATATTTAAGTTTTATTCAATTAAATGTTTAAGATTCAGAAATGTAGTCTTGTGTAAGGTGTATAATTTTCCATTTATTTCTGTAGGTAAGATATAAAAATAAAATGTCATGTTGAGTAATATGAAGCAAACATTATTGTTGAATTGTGTTCAAAGTTGCACCTCATTTTATTATGGTTTAATATTTGATTTGATTAGAATTATCAAATGGTTCATAAATAAGTAATAAAGGGGTAGAGCTCCTTGGCTGCATGCTGTCAGTTTTAAATTTTTATATTTTTTCTCGGTACAAGGTTTTGTTTGAATATTTTGACTCTTTCTATACTGATCCTTTTTTTCATATTTCTAAATTATTGCAGGGTCAATGCTGAGATACATACAAGGAGGAACACGTGGCCAAGAGGAAGATGCAGACGACGAGCAACCATCTACAAGTAGTTCAGGCACACATCAACCCCAGCCGGCCTGCAGGTCTTTAGACTCCACAACAGTACCAAGCCATGATCAACCACCCTCAATCAGCAGTTTAGGGACAGATACAGAGCAGAGAACCACCACCTCTGAAAGCACAAGGACTGTCTTAGAGAGTCCATCAGCAGGTGACAATGTAGAGACCTATGTGCCCCTTCTAACTGATCCTGCTCTTTGGCCATCACAGGATTTAGTTGCGGATCGTGTTGAAATAGTACTTTTTTTCTCGGGGTGGAGGGACATCATAAAGGAATTATGCTTAGGGCACCAAAATGGCTAGCAGCGGCACTGTATGTACACAAACTTATTTGTTCAAACTCGCTGTGTTCATCATAAGGACTCAGTGCAAATGGATATGGACTAGCAATGACATTTTGATCATGTTTAGTGGCTCAAAGCACGCTTTTTAACTTGCCTCGTAAATGCGTAATGGTTGTATACTGGCAGCAAAAGGTAAAAACGGTTTTGGCAATACAGATTGTTTGAGTTATTAACACTATGGACAGCACTTCCGATATGCAAACAACAGAGCTACATTTGAAATCGCCCGGAATTCTCCTTTAAGGTCTAGGGGGTTTCCTGGCCATGGGCCCAAAATGTCAATATTTTCTTCCCTGAGCCACTTAGTTATCAATTTTGCCTTATGGCAAGGTGCTCCATTATGCTGGAAAAGGCATTGGTCATCACCAAATTGTTCTTGGATGGTTGAAAGTAGTTGCTCTTGGAGGATTTGTTGTTACAATTCTTTATTCATGGCTGTGCTCTTAGGCAAAATTGTGAGTGAGCCAACTCCCTTGGCACACAGGGTTTCAGGAATGGTCTCAGGATGCTTTACTGTTTGCATGACACAAAACTGATAGTAGCGCTCACCTTGTCTTCTCTAGACAAGGTGTTTTCCAGATGGCCCAAACAATCGGAAAGAGGATTCATCAGAGAAAATGACTTTACCACAGTCCAATCCCTGTACCTTTTGCAGAATATCAGTCTGTCCCTGGTGTATTTTGTGCAGAGAAGTAGCTACTTTTCTGCCCTTTTTGAAACCAAGCCTTCCTCCAAAAGCCTTTACCTCACTTTGCGTGCAGATGCACTCACCTGCCTGCTGCCATTCCTGAACAAGCTGTGCACTTGTGGTGCCCTGATCCCGCAGCTGAATCAACTTTAGAAAATGGTCCTGGTGCTTGCTGGACTTTCTTGGGCACCCTGACACCTTTACAACAATTGAACCTCTCTCCTTGAAGTTCTTGATGATCTGATAAATAATTGATTTAGGGGCATCTTAAAAGCAGAAACGCCTTGCCTGTGAAGCCTTTTCTGTGCAAAGCAATGATGACGGCACATTTTTTCCTTGCTGGTAACCATGGTTGACAGAGGAAGAACAATGATTTCAAGCACCACCCTCCTTTTAACCCATTTACTCCTAAAACGCCTGCTGAAAACGCCTATAAAAACCTATGTTATTCTAGGATAAATATCCTAATCTCCTGAGGGTTTTCTGAAAAAATACTAAGAATTGTCAACGTCTGCCAATATAATATAATATACACTCACCTAAAGGATTATTAGGAACACTCATTCAAATTCTCCTTAATGCAATTATCTACTCAACCAATCACATGGCAGTTGCTTCAATGCATTTAGTGATGTGGTCCTGGTCAAGACAATCTCCTGAACTACAAACTGAATGTCAGAATGTGAAAGAAAGGTGATTTAAGCAATTTTGAGCGTGGCATTGTTGTTGGTGCCAGACGGGCCGGTCTGAGTATTTCACAATCTGCTCAGTTACTGGGATTTTCATGCACAACCATTTCTAGGGTTTACAAACAATGGTGTGAAAAAGGAAAAACATCCAGTATGAGGCAGTCCTGTGGGCGAAAATGCCTTGTTGATGCTAAAGGTCAGAGGAGAATGGGCCAACTGCTTCAAGCTGATAAAAGGGCAACTTTGACTGAAATAACCACTTGTTACAACCGAGGTATGCGGCAAAGCATTTGTGAAGCCACAACACGCACAACCTTGAGGGCGGATGGGCTACAACATCAGAAAACCCCACCGGGTATCACTCATCTCCACTACAAATAGGAAAAAGAGGCTAAAATTTGCAAGAGCACACCAAAATTGGACAGTTGAAGACTGGACAAATGTTGCCTGGTCTGGAGGGTCGATATATGTTGAGACATTCAGATGGTAGAGTCAGAATTTGGCGTAAACAGAATGACAATGAGTTCACTGTACTAAAATGGCCCCCACAGTCCAGATCTCAACCCAATAGAGCGTCTTTGGGATGTGGTGGAACGGGAGATCCTACAAATCTCCAACTGCAAGATGCTATCCTATCAATTTGGGCTAACATTTCTAAAGAATGCTTTCAGCACCTTGTTGAATCAATGCCACGTAGAATTAAGGCAGTTCTGAAGGCGAAAGGGGGTCGAACACAGTATTCGTATGGTGTTCCTAATAATCATTTAGGTGAGTGTATATACAGTGCCTTGCGAAAGTATTCGGCCTCCTTGAACTTTTCAACCTTTTGCCACATTTCAGGCATCAAACATAAAGATATAAAACTGTAATTTTTTGTGAAGAATCAACAACAAGTCGGACACAATCATGAAGTGGAACGAAATGTATTGGATATTTCAAACATTTTTAACAAATAAAAAACTGACAAATAGGGCGAGCAAAATTATTTACTTTCAGTGTAGCAAACTCTCTCCAGAAGTTCAGTGAGGATCTCTGAATGATCCAATGTTGACCTAAATGACTAATGATGATAAATAGAATCCACCTTTGTGTAATCAAATCTCTGTATAAATTGACCTGCTCTGTAATAGTCTCAGATGACCGTTGAAAGCACAGAGAGCATCATGAAGAACAAGGAAAACACCAGGCAGGTCCGAGATACTGTTGAGGAGACGTTTAAAGCCAAATTTGGATACAGAAAGATTTCCCAAGCTTAAAACATCCCCAAGGAGCACTAGGCAAGCGATAATATTGAAATGGAAGGAGTATCAGACCACTGCAAATCTACCAAGACCCGGCCGTCCCTCTAAACTTTCAGCTCATACAAGGAGATCTGAACAGAGATCCAGCCAAGAGGCCCGTGATCACTCTGGATGAACTGCAGAGATCTACAGCTGAGGTGGGCGAGTCTGTCCATAGGACAACAATCAGTCTTATACTGCACAAATCTGGCCTTTATGGAAGAGTGGCAAGAAGAAAGCCATTTCTGGAAGATATGCATAAAAAGTGTCGTTTAAAGTTTGCCACAAGCCACCTGGGAGACACACCAAACATGTGGAAGAAGGTGCTCTGGTCAGATGAAACCAAAATTTAACAGTTTGGCAACAATGCAAAACGTTATGTTTGGCATAAAAGCAACACAGCTCATCACCCTGAACACACCATCCCCACTGTCAAACATGGCGGTGGCAACATCATGGTTTGGGCCTGCTTTTCTTCAGCAGGGACAGGAAAGATGGCTAAAATTGATGGGAAGATGGATGGAGCCAAATACAGGACCATTCTGGAAGAAAACCTGATGGAGTCTGCAAAAGACCTGAGACTGGGATGGAGATTTGTCTTTCAACAAGACAATGATCTAAAACATAAAGCAAAATCTACAATCGAATGGTTCACAAATAAACATATCCAGGTGTTAGAATGGCCAAGTCAAAGTCCAGACCTGAATCCAATCAAGAATCTGTGGAAAGAACTGAAAACTGCTGTTCACAAACGCTCTCCATCCAACCTCACTTAGCTCGAGCTGTTTTGCAAGGAGGAATGGGCAAAAATTTCAGTCTCTCGTTGTGCAAAACTGATAGAGACACACCCCAAGCGACTTACAGCTTTAATCGCAGCAAAAGGTGGCGCTACAAAGTATTAACTTTGCACGCCCAATTTTTCAGTTTTTTATTTGTAAAAAAAGTTTGAAATATCCAATAAATTTTGTTCCACTTCATGATTGTGTCCCACTTGTTGTTGGTTCTTCACAAAAAATTACTGTTTCATATCTTTATATTTGAAGCCTGAAATGTGGCAAAAGGTCGAAAAGTTCAAGGGGGCCGAATACTTTCGCAAGGCACTGTATATATATATATATATATATATATATATATATACTGTATATATATATATATATATATATATATATATACAGTATATATATATTAACAGTACTGTATTTATTATTATCATTATCAATAATCATCATCATCATTATATTACTATTTATTATGCTATTTATTCATTATATTTGGTGTACTGATTAGTTTCCGTCACCAATATGTCCCAAAGCTCATCAGTAAAAATATGGTTTGCAGGTGAACTGCTTTGCCTTGCACTCTACCACCTCCCTATGAAACTCCTCACTATCTTCCAACTCCATGCCCTCGCTGTCAAAATCCTCCTCTGTCGTAGCCATTTTCAAAAATAAATGCACATGTATGTCTGATTGATTTATGTGATTTTCAGCAAACTACGGTACATCTGGGTGGTCAAGTCTTAAAAACATCACCTAGAAACATCTCATGTGTATTTGAACCAATGACAGTGCATTCTATGCTGCACACATTATGAAAAGGATGACAAAATGCAGCAGCCGGCAGGAGGTTCTGAGTTGCGCAATGCAGTAACCGGCAGGAGATGTAATGTTTCATCGCGCAGCATCTGTCACAAATGGGTTAAAGCTTCCAGTCTGTTATTCTAACTCAATCAGCATGACAGAGTGATCTCCAGTCTTGTCCTCGTCAACACTCTCACCTGTGCTAACGAGACAATCACTGACATGATGGTAGCTGCCCCTTTTGTGGCAGGGCTGAAATGCAGTGGAAATAGAGGGACTTTGCAATTCATTGCAATTCATCTGATCACTATTCCTGACTATTCTGGAGTATATGCAAATTTCTCAAGTCATCAACACTGAGGCAGCAGACATAGTGAAAATGTCTATTTGTGCCATTCTCAAAACTTTTGACCACAAATGTACACACACACACTAGACACCTGAAACACGGAATGTCTATTTCAACAGGAAAGTGAGTTGTTCTTTGTGTGTCTTTCTATGATTTGTAAGATGTCTGTGCTTTTTCTTCTAACTTTGAGAGAGTTGCAGTACAACAGACTGCATTTTGTATGGGCCATTTCTTCACACAGCCATGACAGTTAGCCAATATGTACTTTTTATTCAATTTAGGGAACAATTTTTTTCTCCTGCTCCTATATTGGCTATCTGTCTCGTGATCATTGCTTTTCTCTATCTACAATAAACTAATTCTTGCTTCAATGTGTGTTTGTGTGTGTTTTTGTGCGGTTTAGCTGGCTGGTCACTTTATTGTGGTATTTAATGTAATGACAGGGCAGTTCAGGTGAACAGTTATTAGAGTGGGGCAACCATACTGTAATAAAAAGTCTACAGCAATATCAGACATATCTGCTGCAATGGCAGTGCAAAGGTTGTAGCTCATTTGATTAAACACAGTGTTTGTCTATTACATGGGAAAATACACATTGCTAAATGTTGATAAACAGATTGATTGAAAGAGTTGTAGACTACTGGTTGACCAAAATTCAGTTTTAGATGGGGAAAGCTCTTATAGATTTCCAGTCATCAATAATGATTTGTACATTCTTCTCTCTTTCTCCATCCCTGTCTTCCCACTCTCTCGCTCCATCTGTCCTCCATTCTGCTCTTCTATCTCCTGGTTTCTCTCGCTCTCATTATACCCCGTATGTGTAGTGGAACCCTGCCTCTCAGTGGGGTTATATTGGTTGGTAGATGGAACTGGCTTAGCTGTAATGAAATGCCTCTTCAATACAGGAGTTTGAGTCTCCATCCGGCTCCATATGCTCCCTCATTTCCAAGGATGGATACACGCATATACCACATGAGTACCATATTTACAAACAGAAACAAACAGAAACAAACACAAAGAGACAAACACAGGCTTGTTTTTAGGAGCTCCTTGTGGATGCATTCTAATCCAGTCAGCTGGTTGTGTTTTCCGCAGACCTCATCACAGAACTGGAACCCTGCTGACTACATCTCTCTACACCTGGGGGGAGGGAGGAAGGGAGGGAAAACAGAGAGAAAGGAGAAGAGAGAAAGATACAGGGCAAGTAAAAGATAAGGAAGCTGGAGTGGAAATAAAGAGTGAAAAAGAAAGAATGAAAGAGTGAGTAAAGATAAAGTGAAAGAATGAGAGAGAAGAAAGCAACAATATGTAAAATGGACTGATAATGGTGTCTACGGTATTGTCTACCATAGTCAGGTGACCCAAAATCCCTCTCACCCCTTTACTGGTCCCACCTCAATCCAACCCCTGCTGTACTTGCCGTGAGGGGTGATTGTGCTGGGATGAATCTATTAGACCCCAACCTCACTCCCTGTCTTCACCGCGTCTTGCATTGACTGTCATGGTGGGGGAGTGGGGGTGTTGGTGGTGAAGTGATTATTCAGCCCTGCTGAGTTGCTGGAGTTCCACTAAATGAGGGACTCACTATGAGGATGAACCCAGCTTACACAGAAGTAAATTCCAGACCATTCTCTTACAGATTCTGCAAGGACGTGCCAATTCTGCATGTACTAGATAGCATAAGGACATGTCAGTAAGATTTACTCTCCACTGGGGGCGCTGTGGGTGCCCATTACGTTCTATATACTACTATACTATACTATACTCATGACTCGAATGCGGATTGGAATTGTAGATAAAAGTTTCACCTTTGTGAATGTTTATTCTACCCCTAACCTTTCATAATTCTAATTTAAAGGTGTGCTGTGTAGAATTGTGCAGAGTGTAAACAGAACTTTATTATCTTTCACTTTCCAGCTTACAAAAGCTGTAGGACATGTAGTTATTGCTATTTTAATGATCTGAAAAAGTAGGACAATTATTTCCTACAATATGCAATTCCTAAATTTGATATTGAGGACATGACAACTTGTGCTTCATAGTGTTTGTCAAAGTTTTGCATTCATTTATGGATATTAGGCAGTGCTTTTGTGTGCAGCAAAGCACTGCATTGGGGATCATTATCTGATATTTAAAATATCAGAAAATATTATTCATAACAAGACATTCAGAATTCAATTTACAGCGTTGGTAAGTTGATCACTTAAAGGGGAAAGTATTTCCATTCTTATGAACTATTGTCACGACACCAGCAGATAAACTGATGGTGTGATGGACAATTTGTTGTATGTACTAAGTATTATTATTTACAGTTTGTTTATGTATGTGCTTTTCTTAATGTGCCAACCTCTGGGCACTGGGAGAGTGGTAGGCACTTAGTTACTCATTACGCATGAATGGTGCACTGGGTAAATACCCACACCGGTGTGTAATGAGTAATCAAGATGCCTATTAAATCCCATTGTTCCAGAATGGTCGCCGCATGTTATTGTGAGTGTCAACTCCTGTCATGGAGGAGAGATGTTGGAATACTGGATCATACTTAGACCTGTGAAATGCACACGGACCAAAATCCGTGGCAGTTACACGGAAGCGCAGAAAAGTCTGCAATGGGCACACAGAAGTGATTGCGTGTTGATTTAACCCTAACCACTCAGAAACATTGCTGTTAACTCCATAACATGTATTACATTGTAATGTATTGTTTGTAAACATGGTGAGAGTGAGAAAAAAAGGATCAAAAAGCACATTTGCAACACGTCTGCATCGTGATGGAATAGAAAACAAAATACATGCAAAGTGTCTGCATGAATTTGATGTACCATGGTGAAATGTATATGGACAACCTGATGTAATTTTTAGCTAGCTAGCTTAGTAGCCCACATAAACAGAGGTAAAAAAACAAACTTATATTTACCTTACATTCGAAATTCATCCATCATTTTGTCCTTTTCACGAAACCTCGGAGCAAATCAATGGCGGTATGTAGGGAGAGGACAACCGGAAAAGCTAAATTTCGGAAGGATGTATTAACCTGACCAATCACAGTCATTGCGCTCTGCGTAGCCTCGACGGGCAAGTTACATTTTTGGAGAGGTGCGCGTCACTCGACGGCGGAGGGTACGGTGGAGGGTCCGCGTTGACGAAGAGAGGTCTACGTGGGTACGCCGTCGTTTTGACGCAGAACCATAAAACAGCCTTTAGTGAGTCAGGGAAACAGAGTAAGTAAGTCAGGGAAACGAGTAAGTGAGTCATGGAATATAAGAAAGCGAGTCAGAGAAACAAACGCCTGTTTTCCATTACAGGACCATTTCAACAGCAATTGACCTATGACTAAGCCATGCCCCCTCCACTCACTCGGACAAACAATCAACATTTGGTGACAGGCGGGTCAGTGACAAATAAGGGTAGGTATGATGTCCAAATCAAAAATATGCTTTGAACTTGTTAAAACAACATGTTAGATATTTGTTTAAATCTATAGTTTATATTCCTGTTGGTGTCATAAAATTGTATATTACATTTCTTCCATTTTTAACCAACTAAAGAATCACAGTTCCATTAAATTGTCAAATGGTGTAACCACAAAAGCACAACAATTATTAAATAATTCACCCTACTAGAAGTTATGCAAGTGTACTGATGAAAATAAGTTATTTATTATGAAATTACATGTTGAAGTATATTTAAAAAATGTAAATTCTTAACTTAGATAACATGGGTTTTTGTTGTACTGAGCAAGTCAGTATGCCATAGCCATGAATGTTTTCTCTCTATTCTTGGGACAGTTGGTTTAAAATAATTTTTAATTTCATATTTACAGTGTATTAAAGTCCTAAAATCCTATTCATTGTAATTGTTTTGCGCAATATCAGATTTTTTGGAGAAACATTGTTTACACCAATTGACATTTATCGGTTACACCAACTGACCATACAATCTTTACCAAGAATGACAAGCAATTGACACATGAAACTGATTGAAAAGTCATGGAGTAAAATTATTTAGGTATATTTAGCTTTGCCCTGTGTTGATGGGAAGATAGAAATGACTTATTTATTGTTTAAAATGCTATCATGAGTCCGAAGTTTAAAATCACAACGTGGCAAATGTTGCCGCATCTACATGCACATATATATGTTGAATTACTCATGTAAATTCAACATGTAGGATATATTACACTAACAAAATAAGTAAATAAATATTATTTGGATTGCATTTAGATATAAATATTATTAACTGATACATTTTCTTTGTGGAACAATTGAACATTTGAACAGCACACAGCAGCTCATTCGAGGGAAGAAGACACAGTCAGGTTGGCAAATGCAGTTGGAACAAAAGCACTGAACGCTTTGTGAGGTGCAATCGTTTTGTTTGCAGTTCTTGCTTTTACAGTCTGCAAAAGTTCTGTGCTGAATGTGGGCCAGAAGCATGCAGAGATTGATTAGAAATAATAGTGTAATGATGGTGTTGGAGGTCTAGAGATTGGAACAAGTTTCAAGAAGCATATGGAAATGAATGCGTGAAAGCATAGTAATGGCGCAGTGGCCCATAGACTTTCACATATTTTCATATATATATTTACCTACACTCCATAATGTAATTATTTGGACTGTCTTGTAATTAAATGTACAAATGGGTAAAAGACATGCCACTAATTTTTTCTGTCCCTGAGGTTTGAACAACTTTAAAAATGTGAAAATGTCATTATAAAGTTATATTTTACTTTAAAATATCATTTTCTTTGGGCCCCTTTCTTGAAATGACTAATTTTATTAAGTTTTGAGATGATATTGAGAGAATAAGGGCAAAATTGTCTAAATGGTGTAACCATAAAAATGCAGCACCAAGAATATAAGTTGTTGAAAAAATGTGTAATAATAATAATAATAATAATAGATTTTATTTATAACGCACTTTTCATTCCAAAGAATCTCAAAGTGCTACATAAAAGAACAACAACAATAATAACTACAGAATACTAAAAAATAATAAAAACAATAGAACAATCAGCACATAAAAGCCTTTCTAAATAAAAAAGTCTTCAGTTCTGCCTCGAAGTTGTCCAGGCTCTGTACTTCTCTCAGCTCAATCGGGAGGTGGTTCCAAAGCCGAGGTGCAGCTGAGCAGAAAGCTCAGTCCCCCATAGTGCGAAGTCTTGTGGCCGGGACCTGAAGAAGTAGGTGACCTGATGATCTGAGAGTGCGGGAGGAGGATTTCAAGGTGATGAGTTAGATGAGTAGATAAGGTGGTGCATGACCAGTGATACATTTATGTGTGAATAGCAAAATTTTGAAGTCAATCCGGAATGAAACAGGGAGCCAGTGGAGTGAGTGTAAGGTGGGAGTTATGTGATCATATTTTCTGACTCTCATGAGGACTCTGGCAGCGCTATTTTGGATGTATTGTAGCTTCTGCATGTTTCTGGCAGAAATCCC
>JACXGM010019490.1:0-18373 GCA_016801145.1 Umbra pygmaea
TGACTAACCATACGGAGGAAAAGTAAGGAAAAACCCGGATGAGTAGGAGAGGATGGGATCAAATGTGCAATAAATATAAATTTTATTAATAGATTAATGTATAAATATATATTTTTTAAGTTCATAAAATGTATAGCTCCGCCCCCCGATTTCATCGTCCATCATGATGTTTCACTGTAGACATCGTCCGATGCCAAATAAGTAGACATCGCCCAACCCTAATTTGTATTGCTGTCCAGAAAAGTGTACTCAGTACTCTAAATATAAAGACATAATACATACATTTTAAAGCCGTTTAATTTCAAAAACGAAGTAATTCACTGGCTTAACACCTGGTGACTTGATGAGGTACGAGTAAATGTCCGGGCGGGTAAGACACCTCTGGCCACTGGGCCGGGTTGTTACACCAATTTTACACGTGCAGAATGAAGCGACATGTTTTAAATTGACCAAATTAAGTTTGTGTATGTATCTTTCATGCTCGATGGCAGGCAGGGTGGACATAAAATTACTTGACATATTAGTTATTTCGTAAGTTATTCACGCCTGCCGGCTGAGTACGGACGTTGTTTAGTGCTGCTATTTTGTATTGAAGTCTAGTCAGAGGCTGTTTATCAAAACCAAGAATGCAAAGAACGGACTTGTGTACTTGGGGAGAATGTTTTGCTAGTTGTTCTTGGAAGAATTAATTCACAAGGTGACAAGCGCACAAAACGCTGCTGACAGTTTGAGACGATGTGTTCTAGCTGGTATGTAAGCATTAACACACAACAGACTGTGCGTTGCCAGCAGGGATGGACTGGGAAAAAATTAGGCCCGGGACTTTGGATGGAGAGGCCGGCGGTGGGGGGGGGGTGGCGCGCACGCGTGCGCTGTATCTGTCGCTCCCCGCATTCGTCAATCATTCACTCTGTGTTTCTCCTCATTTGAATATAGAGGAACTCTCTATTGATTTGACGGCCGGGCCAGAGCGCAGTTTTGCGGATGCAACAGCCTGTCCATTTCAGCCTACTTTCACTTGTTTTAATACGTCCGACCGGCCGTCAAAGTAAAATGTCACGGCCCGTTTGGCCCGGAATGGACCGGCCGTTCGGGAAAACTCCCGATCCTCCCGATGGCCAGTCCGCCCCTGGTTGCCAGGGAATAAACGCACACCTCAGCAGTGTAGAAAGCCACAAGGCTGAAAGCCGAGTTTACTTAAAACCTGTGGCTGGTTAGCATGTCTACATCAGTGACAATATTTTTGTGGTATAAGTGAATGTTAAAATCGTTTTTTATTTTTTAGATGGTCTTATTTGGAATTTGGTGTTGCGATTTGAAGCAAGAGGAATTGTCCGCCATGTTTTTTATTTTGTTCAGCTCCTCGGGGGGGGGGCGTAGTGATACTTTTTGATTACACTTCAGTGAAAAGGCAACATTCTACAGTGCGGATATCAGGGAATTGTCATAGGCTTGGAATGCAATTTTAGCCAATCAAATTGCAGATATCACCGAACCCGTTTTATAATGCGCAATAATACCCCCGGCACAGATGCGGTCTGCAGTACCCAAACATAACGATTGAAGATAACAGCCAGGCTTTTTCAGAACGGCAATATGCTATTTTAGCGTTTGTCTCTGACTATGTACGTATATTATCTTATAAAGTTGACTTAAATTAGCACTTAACTTCAATAGTGGTCAAGTATATATAAATGTTAAGGTATAAAACAGGGTGGGCTCGCTAGCTAAATTACACCTGCAGGCATTTGTGCTAATGAGATTCTCACTTCCGAAAACCTTTGAGCACATTTTCGATTCGCCATAGATTTTCGTTAAAATGCCAATATTTGAAATCTACACAGTTGATTTCTCGCATCAAATGTTCTCAGAAGTGAATTTAGTGATGAAATAGTGTAAAAAATTGTAGAAAAATGACTTTCTGTATTGACCTGTCTAGTTAATCTTCCCCCATTAAGGGGCGGTGACGAAATTAACATTGAAGTTCCCAGTGCCGGTAGTACGTATTCAAAAGAAAAGTAGTAGTACACAAAAAAACGGGGGTACTATAACTTTGTTTATATACCCATTCTTAAAACACAAGATTATTTGAATTTTTCAATTATAAAATGAGCATATTCACCAATGAAACACAATATAACTCTTCAATTTTCTCACTGTACAAACACACTTAGTGAAAAAACTGGGATTTTATCTTTCATAATATATAATTTTTGTTTTAAATATGGATTTGAAACCTTTTCAAAAAGTAGTAGATATGTTAGTAACAGGGTTGACATAACAGACATATTAATGTTAATCATATGTGAAAAAAACTCCAAATAATTTTTGCCTGAGATGGGACGGCATAACTTTCTAATAACTTTCTTCTTCATCAAAAAATAAGCTTGAATGCTTTAAAAATATCCATCCATCCATCCATCTTCATCCGCTTATCCGAGATCGGGTCGCGGGGGCAGCAGCTCCAGCAGGGGACCCCAAACGTCCTTTTCCCGAGCAACATTAACCAGCTCCAACTGGGGGATCCCGAGGCGTTCCCAGGCCAGGTTGGAGATATAATCTCGCCACCTAGTCCTGGGTCATCCCCGAGGCCTCCTCCCAGCTGGACGTGCCTGAAACACCTCCCTAGGGAGGCGCCCAGGGGGCATCCTTACCAGATGCCCAAACCACCTCAACTAGCTCCTTTCGACGCAAAGGAGCAGCGGCTCTACTTTGAGATCCTCACGGATGACTGAGCTTCTCACCCTATCTCTAAGGGAGATGCCCGCCACCCTCCTGAGGAAACCCATTTCGGCCGCTTGTACCCTGGATCTCGTTCTTTCGGTCATGACCCAGCCTTCATGACCATAGGTGAGGGTAGGAACAAAAACTTTAAAAAAAAACTTTAAAAATAGTATTTTGAAAATCAAACCTTACAAATGGGAAATGGCATGTTTTCGTATAATGACCCTACTACAGTTGTGCTTTCTGTCTTCAGTGAAAGCATACAACCGATAGTTTGTTAGTTTCTACATAACTAATGATCATTGTTCTGTGCATATCCCTACCACACACTGCTGAGCTGTGTAAAATTGATTCTTCGAAAAAATATAGATGATTATTCACAAAAGTTATACGCTAGAATACAAGTTGTATGCTTTTACAATTTACAATTTGTAAATAGACTGAGAAAAAAAAACATATGCCTTTGCAGGGACTTGAACATACAACATAGGCATTTACTCAAAGCCACATTAACCGCTATGCCACTTCTGTGAGGTCTCCTCTACCTGGTATGGCAACACATACATCCAACACTGCTGTAGTATCATGTCCCGTTACTTACGAACGCAGCACACACCAGAGAGCGCAATCACCGGAATACTGAACACCTGCACCAGGTCATTTACCACTACATAAGCAGCACTGATAGTGAGCCTCTTTGCGAGGTATTGTTTTCTCTTTTCGAGCATACTGAGCGTGATAGCCTGACTAAGCCATTGTGTATTGACCCGTTTCTGTATTCTTCCTGACTCCTGAGATTGCCTACGATTCTGTGCCTTTGCCTGAGTGATTATCTGTGTATCGACCCTGCTACCAGTTCCAGTGTTTATGAGATCGGATCCTGAGTGTGTACCTCTGCCAGAGCCTACCTGTGTACCGACTCCTTGCCTGTTGACCTACGTCCTAGCCCTGTTCATCTGTACCTTTCCTATATCGGATACCCCTGTGTATACGTACACATCCTATCATTGTTGGGAATACTGGCATTAAACATCCTTTTATATATTCCAGTCTCCAGTCGTCACAACATCGGCTGTGCATCTGGGTGGACAAAATAGTGGACTTAATAACATTAAGAAATATAATTTAAAGGAAATAAATGTAGGCTATTTAAATTTTGTTCAATAGATTACAGTGATAATACATCTAGTTCTCATTTTACACAAAACTTCTGCAATGCTTAGTTCAAATGCAAACACAAACATGCCGCTTTTGCATTCACTTTCACAAAGGTCTTTCTTTCATTTTATCTAATTACGGAAGGAGACGTGAACTATTGACATGTAATAAATATTACAAATTCTTGACCTGCAATGTAGCTAAGTTATGTTCTTATTCGAATGGATGTTTTTGAACAACTCGTTTGGTGAACGATGGACGCCGATTCATGAACGAAAAAGAGCCGTTCATTTGGCTTTTAAACATTTTTGAGGCAAGATTTTCACAAAATGCATTTGCCATTAATCACAATTAGAAAAATAAACTGGTTGTACAAAATGTCGGATACTGTTAAAAACATGTTAAACAAAAATATAATTCAAAAGTAATAGCCTGAATTCTGAACCATGAACCCAAACCCATTAACCCTTGACTGATGTTTTAATTGGCCATTGATGGGAAACGATAGGATATTCATAGATATACATTCATAAATTTCTAAAAAAACTCTAAAACTTGTAAAACATTTTTTTAAATAGTTAACTCGTATCACCATCTTGTGATATACACAATCTGTGAATATGTGACTGCGTTCAATTATAGATTTTTATTCAGTCTATAAAAAAAACTTGTGTGTATGTTTGCAGTAAATGCAAAGCAACGATATCAATTCATTTTGGCTCCACTGACAATCTCCACAGGCATGTAAAAATGAAACATTCAACAGTCCTGTTGCCTCAGCTGAAAGTTAACCACAGTCATATTCTAAATCCAGCTTATGTTAACTGTCCACAGCTTTACAAAGGCTACAGTAGTACATGTTATTGTGGGCGTTAGATCATTTGGGCTCATTAGAAAATGTGTATAGTCATTATTTGGAATAAAGGGTGATTTAAAAAAAATACTTAACGAAGAGCCATTTTGAGAGCCAAATGAACCGGCTCTTTTAAGTGAACTGATCCAAGTGAGCCGGATCACTAAAAAGACTCAAAATTCCCATCACTAATAGTTATTAAAAGTACTTATATCTGTACTCGTATCGGCAAGTACCCAAAATTAAATAATCTGTACTTGTACTGGTTCCATAAAAATTTGTATTGGCCCATCCCTAGACTTTACCGAACTTGCTTTTGAGCTACAGTAACAAGTTGAACAAGTTTTTTATCTTGGGAATAGTTTCATGTAATCAGATCGTGGGGGGTTGTGGGTTTTGTAACATAATGACAAATGGCCATCAAAGCATGGACTGGCTGAAGCGAGATCAAAAGTGTCACCTTTCTACAAAAATGATGCACACTTTTCTCTGCCAACATTTTCATTATATCAGTCTGGTCTGGTCAGCACAAAGGGTGACGGATAAAAATATATCTTTAATTACCTACAGTATAAATTGGTAACAATAGGCCTATGTTGCTGAATTAAAATGATCTTAAATACAGTCATTAAATAAAACCTAAATGACCAGGTAATGGTGGTTTATAACTAACTAGTTATCATAATTAATAGAAAACAATCTGAATGCATCCTCCATAAACAAGCTAGGAAATAAAGGAGATGGTCTTGAGCCGGTCTAGAACTTAACAATTGCCTACACTGGAAATTGTCACTGTAATCGCAACCGACGTAGCCCGCTACACCACGGAAAGCTGTGGGGATTTACGTGAAAATAAGAAATTATCTTTCGAGGGAGCTGCTTTCAGAGGTTACAGTACTGTATGACGACTTAAACAATATTTGCTTTCCTAAAGCCGTTTTAAAACAATAGTGTATTGTTATTTATTTCGCTGCCCAAATAGGAAAAATAATCCCGTCTTTATTATGCTGTTGTGAATAGAGTTGGTGTTTAAAACACAGAAAAAAATAACACGAGTCACGACGCATGTCACAAGCATTATGCACCTGACAGATTTTGATGTATTTTATTAGTCAAGAAAACACAAATACAGCAAACTGCTCTTAGATGGATACATTTATTAGCTTTATATAAAGATATATAACGCAGTTCCATATCTCGTCTTTATTAAAAAATAAGACAATGAGTCATTTTAGTGGTTGTATTATATTTTTTTTACATTTCACTGCATTCTTGTCAATTTCTGAATGTTTACTTTTTGATTTGTGAATTATCACAGACAGGTGGGGAAACTTATATTGCTGGTCCATTTTTAAATTGGTTTTATTATTTAAAATGTTTTTTTGTTAGTTTTTATTATTTGTAATATTTATATACAGTCATATGCAAACGTTTAGGCACCCCTGACAATTTCCATGATTTTCATTTATAAATAATTGGGTTGTTTGGATCAGCAATTTCATCTATCAAATAACTGAAGGAAACAGGAATATTTCAGTAGAGAAATTAGGTTTAGTTGATGAACAGAAAATGTGCAATATGCATCAAAATGAAATTAGATGGGTGCATAAATTTGGGCACCCCAACAGAAATATATCAATATTTAGTTGAGCCTCCTTTAGCAGGAATAACAGCCTTTAGACGCTTCCTATAGCCTGTAATGAGTGTCTGGATTCTGGATTAAATTATTTTAAACCATTCCTCCTTGCAAAACATCTCAAGTTCAGTTAGGTGTGATGGTTGCTGAGCATGGACAGCCCAATTTAAATTACCCCACAGATTTTCAATGATACTCAGGTCTGCGGACTAGGATGGGCATTCCAGAACATTGTAGATAGTTGTTCCTCTGCATAAATACCAGAGTAGATTTTGATCAGTGTTTTGGGTCGTTGTCTTGTTGAAATATTCAGCCCCGGCGTAACTTCAACTTTGTGACTGATTCCTCTACATCATTCTCAAGTATCTGCTGATATTGAGTGGAATCCATGCAACCCTCAACTTTAACAAGATTCCCAGTACTGGCACTGGCCACACAGCCCCACAGCATGATGGAAACTCCACCAAATTTTACTTTGGGTACCAAGTGTTTGTCTTGGAACGCTGTGTTCTATTGCTACTATGCATAATGCCCCTTTTAATGATCAAATAACTCCATCTTTGTTGCATCAGTCCACAGCACCTTCTTCCAAAATGAAGCTTATCCAAATGTGCATTTGCATACCTCAAGTGACTCTGTTTGTGGCATGTGTGCAGAAAAGGCTTCTTCCCTTATTACTCTCGCATACAGCTTCTCCTTGTGCAAAGTGCGCTGAATTGTTGAACGATGCACAGTGACACCATCTGCAGCAAGAGGTGGTTTGTGGGCTGTTTTTGACCATTCTCACCATCTTTTGCCTTTGCCGCCAATATTTTACTTGACCTGCCACTTCTGGCCTTAACATGAAACTGTGTCTGTGGTCTTCCATTTTCTAACTATGTTTATATATTGTGCAGTATATGATGAGGGTGGGAGGGGCCCACATTAATATTTTTTCAGGGGGCCCCGAATCTTCCATGGGTGTGCAATAGCAAGTCTTTCATTGTAAGAATAAAACGGTACAGGTGAGAGAATTCCATGCTACAATTAATAAAACTATGAATTTTGTATTCATTCTCGGTTCTCTGATAATTTAACACCATACTGTTTGTAGTAACTGTAGTACTGCAGATACATTATAGTCTAAGAATTTGACCAATTGGTATATTCTGTATGAGGTATCTATGATTATTACTGTCTGCCCATAAGTTAGACGGTAGTAGTAGTAGTTTTCAAAATATCAACGATTTTTTAAATGGTAATGTCTAAAAAGTTGATCCTTTCTAGATCTCTCTCTGCTGTACTTTTTAAAGGTACAATATGTAATATCAATCAAAACAATAACAAAATACATACTTTGCATTAAAAGCAAAAATCACTATACATATATTATATATATTTCTTAGTTGTGTACTTACATTATCCTAAATGTTTCCACTAACTTTCAAATCCAGAGAAATTTGTAATATAGTTCAAAGACACGGGACGTTTCATTTTGTCGCCCGTAATTGGCGTCATATAACCTGTGACTACTCTTGTTGTTATAAGATCCAGGGAGCCGCCAAACATAACGTGAATAAAGTTATAATTTTTTAACAATATATTACTTTGTCAGTGAACATTTTTTCTGCCGGAGATGCTAGATTGGAAGGTTGTCATTGACGATGATAACAAAACCCATGATCCCACGCAACCTCCCGACGTCATCCAAGTACATCTTTTGCTATTGTTTTGATTGAGAGCCCCCTTGCGGCCAAAAATTACATATTGCACATTTAAATTTGGATCTGGTGAGATAAGAAACTCTGATGAGTTAAGAGAGACCTGCCATTCCGTATCTGTCACGTATCGGGCGTAGTGTTGGTGAAGAGAGACCGACTGGCAGGTAGATGGTTTGAGGTGAGAGACAGTTGGGTTTATTCAGCAAACTCCGGAAACATACATTTGCAGTGGCAGGGTACGCTTTAAGCAAGTGCACAACAGTATAAAAACAAATCGCTTATGTGCTCTCAAACAGTCACATGGGCACTGGTAGCTAGTTTGTACAGGACGTACAGATAAACTTCCTAACTTAAAGGACTCACTTGTCACACGCTGCTTGTAGTAGCTCCCGGATAGGCTTTGAAACACACTGAATAATATGCACCTGTGACAATGCAATATACTATACTAAAAAACAATCCACCATCTATCTGCTTTGTTCTTTCTTGTTCCACCACACCCTGCATATTCGTGAAGGTAATGCTCGGATAAAATGGTTTATCTTGCACATTTATAACATCTCTGTTTCATAACAATGACATCTATGCTGAAATTGGAGAGGTGTTTGGCATGTTTCACATTCGGCTTTCATTCAGATGTGCAGGCTCCCGGTTCATATACACTAAGGGTTTTGTTTCTTTCTGGATACATTTGGTAACGGTCCGGTCATGAAATTTGAATTTTCACATAACAAGGTGGATTTTACCTGGGAAAACTATGCTTTAATTTATTACTGGGATTCCTTGATGATGACGAAGATACAGTGCCTTGCGAAAGTATTCGGCCCCCTTGAACATTTCGACCTTTTGCCACATTTCAGGCTTCAAACATTAAGATATAAAACTGTAATTTTTTGTGAAGAAGCAACAACAAGTGGGACACAATCATGAAGTGGAACGAAATTTATTGGATATTTCACACTTTTTTATTTCCAATGTTGACCTAAATGACTAATGATGATAAATAGAATCCACCTGTGTGTAATCAAGTCTCCGTATAAAGGCACCTGCTCTGTGATAGTCTCAGAGGTCCGTTGAAAGCACAGAGAGCATCATTAAGAACAAGGAACACACCAGGCAGGTCCGAGATACTGTTGTAGAGAAGTTCAAAGCCGGATTTGGATACAGAAAGATTTCCCAAGCTTTAAACATCCCAAAGAGCACTGTGCAAGCGATAATATTGAAATGGAAAGAGTATCAGACCACTGCAGATCTACCAAGACCCGGCCGTCCCTCTAAACGTTTAGCTCATACAAGGAGAAGACTGATCAGAAATGCAATCCAAGAGGCCCATGATCACTCTGGATGAACTGCAGAGATCTACAACTGAGGTGGGGGAGTCTGTCCATAGGACAACAATCAGTCGTATACTGCACAAATCTGGGCTTTATGGAAGAGTGGCAAGAAGAAAGCCATTTCTGAAAGATATCCATAAAAAGTGTTGTATAAAGTTTGCCACAAGCCACCTGGGAGACACACCAAACATGTGGAAGAAGGTGCTCTGGTCAGATGAAACCAAATTCGAACTTTTTGGCAACAATGCAAAACGTTATGTTTGGCGTAAAAGCAACACAGCTCATCACCCTGAACACACCATCCCCACTGTCAATTATGGTGGCAGCATCATGGTTTGGGCCTGCTTTTCTTTACCAGGGACAGGGAAGATGGCTAAAATTGATGGGAAGATGGATGGAGACAAATACAGGAGCATTCTGGAAGAAAACCTGATGGAGTCTGCAAAAGACCTGAGACTGGGATGGAGATTTGTCTTCCAACAAGACAATGATCCAAAACATAAAGCAAAATCTACAATGGAATAGTTCACAAATAAACATATCCAGGTGTTAGAATGGCCAAGTCAAAGTCCAGACCTGAATCCAATCGAGAATCTGTGGAAAGAACTGAAAACTCCTGTTCACAAACACTCTCCATCCAACCTCACTGAGCTCGAGCTGTTTTGCAAGGAGGAATGGGCAAAAATTTCAGTCTCTCGATGTGCAAAACTGATAGACACCCCAAGCGACTTACAGCTGTAATCGCAGCAAAAGACAGTATAATTATTAATTTACTATAAGAATATCTTGTAATGGAATAGTATCAAGTCACAATGAAGAGTACTGAAATACCCTCAAGGCTGTTGGGAAGCAGGAGTCCTCAAGGCCTCAGTAGAACTGCCAAAATAAACAGGCCTCAAGGCCTCATTGTTTTTAGGGAGTTTTGGATTCTGTGCCACCAATAACATCATGGGATGTTTCTGATAAGGGCATCTGAGAGCATGTCTACATAAATTAACATAAATTAACATAAATTAATGTAAATGGATGACCATTTATGTCATGGAATGAAACAGTGAAAGTCGATGGTGGAGAATGTCACAAAGTTGATCAGAACCGCCCCAGTGATTAACATATGGACTGGACAGGTGATAAGGGTTGGCATAAATATGGATGTACAGTATTAACAGGTCAGTTGTTTCTGCAGAATAAATCAGTTCCATATTGTTTCAATAAAGTCTATTTTGGACTGGAAAAGCTGCTGCTGTCTTGTTCTTTGTAAGTTTTATAAGCAAGAGAAGAGGAGATTTTCTCCACCACATAAGTCCTATATTTTTTAGTACACTATGTTACTTTCCTCAATGTGGTTTGCTATATTGCTAAGTAGCTGCTAGAAAAATAATAGCTTTGTTTTGATGGCACATCACACATTATCACTCATTACATTTACAATTTTATAGCTTTTGTATAACTGAGATATTAGCTAGAATCCTAAGACCTTAAGCTTTAAGGAAATATGAGCTTAAAATAAAATAGAATGTTGACTAGAAACATGGCTAACATCCTGATTTTTTAGGTTTATATATATATATATATACATATATATATATATATTCTTAGACTATGGACACTTTCATGTATTCATCATATTTTATAAAAAACCTTTAAATTTGGAAAATTCACGACTTCATAGTTAAGTTTACAATGAAAGTACTTTAGGAACTTTTTACCGGTAGTTTACCTTTTAAACATCATTATAGATACAAATATTGCTGTTTTGTGCTTGTCCCACACCCAGACTTCTGATCTTCAATAATGAAAATGAAGTGTCAAAGAATGATTTTTTTTTGTGTGATTGAATAAAGTATCAGTAAAATAATCAAAACATAATTGTGGTATTTAAGGTCAGACAACTATTAATGTCATTTTATTTACAAAATATAGTTGTCCCACAGTATTGCCATCATTTCCACCATAACAGTGTAATGAAAACAGTTTTTATGAAAGATTGTTTGGGTAGTTTGTATGGTGATGAATAGTGACATCACAGTATATGCAAGATATGGAAGAGATTTTGAATTTATTCACCAACTTTTGAAGAAAACTCAAGGTAAAGATTGCTTAAAATGAAAATATCTTCCAAACATGGCATAACATCAATTGAGTTTTTTACATAAATAGAATTATTTTGCATGCATGAAATGCTAGATACCAATTTATAGCTAATATGTGATACTAGCTTGGATTTCTATTCAAAATACTTCTATAATTTTCATTTCCACCACCGTCATTTCTAACACAATACCTTCTTGGGTGGAAATGACAAAGGTGAGGTGGAAATTACATTTATGCTTACAATGTGCAATTCATAGATTTTGTGGCTACATATGTGTAATTTTTTATTGAAATGTACAATGTTTATGTATTTATTTAAATGTATATTTGTTGAAATGCATTTTCATCTATTTGTAACATGTCACGGAAGTCAACTGCAGAAAGATCTCAGGCCTATAGGGGCAGACTAAAAGAGGACCCTGTCAAATATGAAGAGTGACTGAAGAGAGACAGGGAGAGATACACGAGGAAAAAAGAAAGAGGGGCTGTAAAGCCAATTGTAGATTTGTCAAAGCGAGAACAACGCAAAAGGAGACAAGGGAGAACCAATCAAAGAAATGATCAAAAGGAGACAAGGGAGAACCAATCAAAGAAATGATCAAAAGGAGACAAGGGAGAACCAATCAAAGAAATGATCAAAAGGAGACAAGGGAGAACCAATCAAAGAAATGATCAAAAGGAGACAAGGGAGAACCAATCAAAGAAATGATCAAAAGGAGACAAGGGAGAACCAATCAAAGAAATTATCGGGAGAAGAAGAACAAAGCCCTTAAGGTAAAAGCCTACCTTGCTACCACTACACCACCAAACTCTCCAAATTCTTTGCAGCCAGAACCTGATGTCGCTCCACTTCCCACACATCCCTCACCAACCTCACCATTTCCCTTTGCCCAACCTTTAACTCAAAAACAAAGGGGAAGGAAAAGGGTTCTAAGAAACCGTTCATAAGTTTAAGCAGCATTGTATGAAAGCAATGCTAAGTTTGAGAAGGCTCTGCAGAAGGCCGAGAGGTACCGCAAACGGTATGACCAATTAATGAAGAAAGTGAAGCAGGCTGACTCCCCAAATGCCAAGTCAAAAAAACAGATAGCAACACCACCACACACTCTAAGAACAACTTTGGTTTTCCATAATGCTTTTCTTGCTGAGAGACAGATATGAAAATCTCTCCTCCGAGAGAGACAACCAATTTATTTTGAAGATAATGGCAGGAAAGTTCCTCAAGAAGTATTGCCTTCTGAAAATGGCTAGAACAGAATTTGGCTTCTCAGCCAAGAGATAGAGAAATAATTAAAAGATGTCAGCAGCACTTAAATACACATGGAAGAAGCATGCAAAACAACAGCATCAGCAAAGACACAGGAGAGAAAAGCAAGAAATTTGTAGAAAGAGATGAGAACAGCAGAGCAACAACTGGTAAAAAGGAGATTGTGACATGGACAAAAATGATAAAACAAGAGATTCCTTAATGAAACCATGGAAATACTTCATGAGAAATTTAAGAAGGACTATCCTGACATACAGATTTCTAACAATGAGTTCTGCAAGAAACGTCCTTTTTGGATTATAAGGCCCACAATTAAGAACAGAGACACATGCATATGCAAGACACATTCCAATATACAGTTAATGGCAGACAAACTGCTTCAGCACAAAGTGATGTGAACAGCAGTAAAATTTAAGATTTTGGTTGTCTCTCTGTGCTGTTCACCCTACTACACCAAGGAGTGTATGTACAGAGAATGTCCCAACTGTATAGCCAAATAATTTCAAATCTCAGCCTTTGACCCTGGGGCTCAGACATTTGTAGTGGGAAATTAATGTTGTTCACAGGACCAAATAATTATTATCTCCACATTGGGTTGCACAAGACATGTTTTTCTTTACGGATAACTATTCTAGTTGGCCGGCCAGAATGTTGAAGGGTCCACAGTAAAATGTTTGTTCCCCCTCTGGGGCGGGACAGTTTAATATCATGTAAATGTGTGAGGCCCATTCTTTTGTAATGGTATTTGCCCCAGTACGGCGGTTCCACAGGAAACGTATGTTTTCCCCCCTCGGAGGGGACATTTCAATTTCATGTTAATGGTATAACACTGTTCTATTGTTGATACCAAGGCTGGCACCAGCAAGACTGTGCATAATTTAATTATGTATGTGGGGGTGACAAGCCTGTTTGTTGTAACCCTAGCCAAGTGAAGTGATACCATTTGCCATGCAACGGGGGAGGAGCTTGGGGATCACCTGGGCGCGAAGGTTAAATTACTCTTTTGTTAGATTTGTTAGTTGAGTTCTAATCGTAAACCGACGCTCATAGATTTCTCGCACGGCTGTTTCATGCGTATTACGTGATGACAGATTAGCCCATACATATTATATACTTAGTGTGGCTTGGAGTGTCCAGGCTAGCTACCTGGCAGATCCGGAGTTTCACGCCTGTGATGCCCTGGTGAACTTGCTTAGTTAACACAAACACATGGAGTCAGATTTATAGATATTAAATATATACGAGGCAACTAAGATCATAAGATCATTCTCCACGCTTTCTATTAAGCCATTAATTATCTGTTTAACTCAGAACAATTATTGAGGGAAAGGGAAATATATCAATTATTAATGTATTAATTTCATGTTCATATTAATAGTATAATATTCTATTTCCACAACTACACATTTTGGCATGCATGGAATGCAAAAGCTGAGGAGAGAAAGAAGAAAAATAAATATTAAAGAACTAAAGACAAAATCACAGTTAATCTTACTGTTAAGGAGAAAATAGAAGGCACTCTGCATACTTTACTAGAAGACTTTTCAACAGATCTAAAACAAAAACTTGGAAAGCATGTGTATAACATCAGGCATAAGTATATAGCTCTCCAAGGCCTAAAGGAAAACTTGAGAGAGGACAAGGTCATTCTGCATATTGATTTTGCAGAGAACTTCCAGTGCAAGTAAAACAGTGAAGTCCAGGCGGTACATTTTGGAGATTCGCATCACCAGGTCTCACTCCATACTGGTGTGGCCTACATCTGGAAGGATGTAAGGTCATTTTGCTCAGCTTTTCTGTTCTATATTGACCCAGAAGCCGTTGAGGCAATGGATGTTCACGTTCCATCTGAATTACAGACAGTTCTACAGTACAGATCTACAGTAGCTTACGTGTTTCATCCATCTGCCGGCGGTGTCACCATTTCTCACTTCACCCGTTTTTGTGCGTATGCCTGGGTCAGAGTTGCCGTGAAGGACCACACATTTTCCAGGCAAGTTTGCTTTTTTATAAATCCCAATTATTGCATAGAGAGCTGCGTACATCTTTTTTTGTGCGTAAGCCATATTTATAAATGAGGCCCCAGGCATTGGGAACCAACCACAGAGGTAGTAAAAAAATATTCCTGCCAGCAACTGGTAGTCTACCAAATATCAGGAATAGGACTATTTTTATAGTATATATAGTTTATTGATGATACTGTGTTTACCTTCACAATAAATCAAATTAATAGCAATGAAGATAATAGATGTGTTATATGAATATGCTATTACAACAGAGTCAAATTCAGAGCATAGGTGAAAAATAATCCTGCGAACTAGCCCTTTTGTTCATCTCATCAGATGTTAGAATTAGACAATTTTACCAAGATAATCAGTCATCAATTTATGGGGAATTCAAAATAATATCACATCGGATAGTAGGCTGTAGTACTAAAGTGTAGACTATAGTAAAATAAGAAGTGCATATAGCTGCTAACTGTATTTGTTGTTTGTTGATTTTAAAGTATAAATCTTGTTGAAACCGTGATAATGTTGACAATCAACTTTGGTCACTAAAATCATGATATGAAATTATATAACATACCATCCCTAAGCGTAACCAGAAAAAAAAGTTTCTACTGATGTCTTCTGCAGTCCACAGTAAAGTTAAAATTACAAATAAATGCCATTGGAATGCACAAATGGGCATTTGTGGGTTGTACAATGAATTGCTTAAGGTTGTAAGAAATGGGCGATTGTGGGTTGGACAATAAATGGCTTTAGGTTGTAAAAAATGGTTGTTTGTGGGTTGGACAAAAAATGGCTTTAGTGTATTTAAACCACTCAGAACTATGTAGCCAACATACATGCTTGTTCTCTTTGAATTTGTGTGCCCTGCAGCAAACTGAAACAATGCTGAAATCTGCCAGGAAATGTCTTTCAGCAACATGACATTTGTGTCAGCCCTGAAGATATTAATGCAGAGTTTAGCACAGATTCATCAACTACACGGTGACATGTTGACACATGAGTGGAAACTTGATGGTGGATATACTGTACAAGTGGATATATTTTTATTATTTTAAAACCATCTGTCATATGTTATTAATTAGCTGCAGGTAAATCTTTTGTACAAGCTGTAACACCACATGTGGAATTTACACCTAATAAGTGGATTATGTGTTGTATTCTGTATTGTTTTGTTCCAACACGAACATAGCAAGCAGAATAGGTGCAATGTTCATGGTGATGGAAGGTCTGAGACTGAAAGCGTATGTCTCTTGTTAGGTTATAACTATTCCGTGAGGATGATAATATGTTAGAATGTGACTGGAGAAGTACAGCACTCAACTGACCAATCCAAGGCAATACAACAACATCAAAACAGGGCCCGTATTCATCAAGCTTTTCAAAGTGCCATTTTAATCTTAAATGCTGAGAATTGACTAAGTTTGACTAAAAGTTTGACTTTTTCCTACTCATTTTTGCATGTGTAAATAGAAATAATACTAGAAATTTTGGAGTGTTTTATTTTGTTGTTTAACAGTTTATTTTTTATGATGTTTTATTTTATTTACATGTTCAAAATAAAGATATCATATCAGGATATGTTTGCAGCTAGCGTGAAAGGGGATTAATTATAATCAGTCGCAAAATCACTTGTTAGCTTCACATGGTTAATATTAGCCTAGAATAGTGGGTAAAGGTTCACTGTTTTCATTCTGACAGAACTGATTTCCATTTTTTTATCAACCAAAACTTTTATCTGTTCTGTTTTCCTCAAGGCTTTCAGGGAAAAACAACCCATTTAAAAAACAATTATTTACAAGGGTTAACTAGACTGCTCAAAACAGTAAAGGGAACACTCAAACAACACAATGTAACTCCCAAGTCAATCACACTTCTGTAATATTATTATTAATAAAATAATGTGCATGTGTCCACTCAAATGGTCAGAAACAGACTCCATGAGGGTGGTATGAGGGCTCGACGTCCACAGGTGGGGGTTGTACTTACAGCTTAACACCGTGCAGGATGTTTGGCATTTGCCAGAGAACACCAAGGTTGGCAAATTCGCTACTGGTGCCCTGTGCTCTTCACAGATGAAAGCAGGTTCACACTGAGCACATGTGACAGACGTGACAGAGTCTGGAGATACCATGGAGAATGTTCTGCTGCCTGCAACATCCTCCAGCATGAACGGTTTGGTGGTGGGTCAGTAATGGTGTGGGGTGGCATTACTTTGGGGGATCGCAGAGCCCTCCATGTGCTCGTCAGAGGTAGCTTGACTGCCATTAGGTACCGAGATGAGATCCTCAGACCCCTTGTGAGAACATATGCTGGTTCGGTTGGCCCTGGGTTTCTCCTAATGCAAGACAATGCTCGAACTCATGTGGCTGGAGTGTGTCAGCAGTTCCTGCAAGAGGAAGGCATTGATGCTATGGACTGGCCCGCCCGTTCCCCAGACCTGAATCCGATTGAGCACAGCTGAGACATCATGTCTCGCTTCATCCACCAATGCCACGTTGCACCAAAGACTGTACAGGAGTTGGAGGATGCTTTAATCCAGGTCTGGGAGGACATCCCTCAGGAGACCATCCGCCACCTCATCAGGAGCATGCCCAGACGTTGTAGGAAGGTAATTTGGGCACGTGGAGGCCGCACACACTACTTTGACTTGTTTTAAGGACATTACATCAAAGTTGGGTCAGCCTGTTGTGTGGTTTTCCACTTTGATTTTGAGTGTGACTCAATATCCAGACCTCCATGGGTTGATAAATTTGATTTCCATTGATCATTTTTGTGTGATTTTGTTGTCAGCACACATGTTGGTAATTATATTCTATATAATCATGTTTAAATACAGTTTGAACAGGTTAGAATGGTATTACTAGATGAGAGAGTTATATGGCTATACTTGAGGCCTTTAGGAACATTCTAGGACATGTAGACAGACATGTTCAGGGTCAAGATAAGACTTTCCTTTAGGAGAGGAGACGAAGGAAGCAAGGCCAACGATGACGTAAGACAGAGAGGGCCCTTACAGTTCGTATACTATAACATCAGAATAAGCTTTAGCTTATGGCTTAGGACTTATAACTTATAACTCTGTTATATATTAGACTGCTTATAACTATATGAACTATTGTAGGTTAGACTGTAATTCCATCACATGTGTAATACATGGAGATGCCATTCAGACTAATAGAACAGGACATTTTACTGACAGGACATTATACAGATAGGGGTTACTGAGTTATTCAGAAAGGAGTACACTTCGTAGTATGGACACTCAAGGTTAGGAGCAGTGGCCTAAACATTAAGAGATAGTGACCTATGTAGATAAGAGGTTGAGGTGACCGGCACGTGTTCTCACATGAGTCAAGTCACGAGTTGAGAACCTTCTAGAACCTTCTAGAAAGTATGTGTGAACAACAATGCAAAGGCTATATAAGCCAGATCCATAAGAGCATTCGGGGCATTTCCCAGAACCCGTCTTGATGCCTTGTTATGATGACCCTGTTTCCGTAACGAGAAGTACTTAATTAAACATTCTATTATCTACCACAACCTGACTCCTGAAACTATCATTTCAACGAAGATCTTACCAGCCTGAATTTAACAC
>JACXGM010019491.1:0-18279 GCA_016801145.1 Umbra pygmaea
GGCTTGGGCGTGAGCGGCCTCTTGTGGCCGGGAGGCTTGGGCGTGAGCGGCCTCTTGTGGCCGGGAGGCTTGGGCGTGAGCGGCCTCTTGTGGCCGGGAGGCTTGGGCGTGAGCGGCCTCTTGTGGCCGGAAGGCTTGGGAGTGAGCGGCCTCTTGTGCCCGGGAGTCTTGGGTGTGAGCGGCCTTTTGTGGCCGGGAGGCTTGAGCGGAAACAGCAGCCTCTGGTGGGCTGGGAGTGGTGGAGACCTCTGGTGGTCTGGGCGTGGTGGAGACCTCTGGTGGTCTGGGCTTGGTGGAGCCCTCTGGTGGTCTGGGCGTGGTGGAGACCTCTGGTGGTCTGGGCGTGGTGGAGATCTCTGGTGGTCTGGGCGTGGTGGAGACCTCTGGTGGTCTGGACTGGGAAGCGACCTCTGGTGGCCGAGACTGGGCAGCGGCCTCTGGTGGCCGAGATTGGGCAGCGGCCTCTGGTGGCCGAGACTGGGAAGCGGCCTCTGGTGGCCGAGACTGGGCAGTGGCTTCTTGTGGCCGTGACTGGGTAGCGGCCTCTTGTGGCCATGGAACGGGAGCAACCTCCTTTGGTCTGAGAACTTGGGCGACCTCTGCTGGTCTGGGAACTTGGGCGACCTCTGCTGGTCTGGGAACTTGGGCGACCTCTGCTGGTCTGGGAACTTGGGCGACCTCTGCTGGTCTGGGAACTTGAGCGACCTCTGCTGGTCGGGGAACTTGAGCGACCTCTGCTGGCCGGGGAACTTGAGCGACCTCTGCTGGCCGGGGAACTTGAGCAACCTCTTGTGGCCGGGGAACGTGAGCGACCTCTGCTGGCCGGGGAACTTGAGCTATAACAGCGGCCTCTTGTGGCCGTTGAGCGGATGTGCGCCAAACCCCTACAGAAGGGGTTTCCTTTTCCTCCTCGTCAGACGACGCTGACCCACTTATAAGGTTTGGCATCTCCTCTTCATCGCTCTCTTTATATATATGGCTCGGACAGGCGGCCCACCAGGGAAACGAGTTGGCAGCCATAGTGGGAAACAGGCAGGCGGCCATCTTTGGACTAGGGCTGGTAGCAGCACTCTGCAGACTGGGGCTGGTAGCAGCACTCTTCAGACTTGGGCTGGTAGCCCTTCTGGAACTGGGGCTGGTAGCCATCTTGTAACTGGGGCAGGTAGCCATCTTGTAACTGGGGCAGGTAGCCATCTTGTAACTGGGGCTGGTATCCATCTTGGAACTCGGGCTGGCATCCATCTTGGAACTGGGGCTGGTAGCCTTATTGGAAATGGGTCTGGTAGCCATCTTGGAACTGGGTCTGGTAGCCATCTTGGAACTCTGGGTGGCCTTCTTGGGACTGGGGCTGGGAGCCACCATCTTGGAACAGGGACTGGGTGCCCTCTTTGGAGCTTCAAAAGGGGCAGGTGTCTCAAAGACACGACGGGGAAGGATGTAGTCCCCATCCATAGCCTCCCTGACTAAAAAGTCCTCATAGGAGGCTTCGTAGAGGTCCCATAGAGGATCCTCCTGGGCCCAGCCACCGTAAAACAGCTCACTCCCAGCCATATGTTGTACTAGGCGAGGTATTCTGGAATGAATCTCTCCCAAGGTACAAAAAGGAACAATGTTTATTATGTGCAGGTTTTACCAATTCAAGGAAACAATAGCACCGGCGAAGGCACAGAGGAATAATCCAAGACAGAATAATGATCAATGCAGGGTTCAGGCCAGATAACATAACAGAACACAGGCTAAGGTACAGAGGATAATCCAAGGCAGAACAATCAATAAACAAGGAAAAGGTCAAACCGGAATATCAATAATGTAATAGAATGCTCAGAGTGGTGAAGATTAATATTCACAATACCTCGCAAAGAGGCAAGAACATGTGTGTGCTTATATATACTACTTGAGTTGGAGCAGGTGTACTGAGTTTGGGTGATTGAGTCTGGGTTATGGGAAAAGTAGTTCTGAGGAGGCAAGAACAGGGAAGCTGTAGTTCACAGGGAAGATGAACTGGGGAATTGGAATTGTAGTTCTGAGCAATCTAGGAAGGGGAAGATGTAGTTCAATCAATCAATCAATCAATCAAATTTATTTTGTAAAGCCCTTTTGACAACAGCAGTTGTCACAAAGTGCTTTGACAGACACCCGGCCCGAGACCCCCAAAAGCAAGCAACACAAGTGATGCACAGTGGCTAGGAAAAACTCCCTAGTAGGAGGGACCTAGGAAGAAACCTAGAGAGCGGCCAGACTCAAGGGGGTGGCTAGTCCTCTTCTGGCTGTACCGGGTGGGGGATCTGAAGGTACACAGCCCATTGTAATAAGGTAAATCCGTGTTCAATTATTGTCCAGCAATGAAGATATGATGGGTGGACTGTGACCATAGTCTTTATGTAGCATCAATACAGTTTGGTGTTCTTGCGAACGAAGACCGTGAAGCCGCCTGGAGATGAAAGCTGGCGTCATCGGGTGGAAACTGGATCATCAAACGCAGTGACATGGGATCCAGCACAGCAGCGGGCCAGGCACGGGAAGGGGACATCAAACGCAATGACATGGGATCCAGCACAGTAGCGGGCCAGGCACGGGAAGAGGACAGGAAGGAGTCATCAGGCCACTTGGTCCTGTCGCATGTTCCTAGGGTCCTCCTAGGATGAACATGACATCAGGAACATTAGAGTGGGCATACCTTGGGTCTAGTACCTTGACACAGCTCTGACCCCAAAATGAATATATAAAACCCTAGTTCCCCGGCACATAAACTATTGCAGCATAACATCTGGGGCTGAGACAGGGGGGGGGACAAGAGACGTGGTCCTGCACAAGGAAGCCTCGGGCAGGAGCAAGCAGGCATGCTTCCAAACCACCCACATTGTTAAGACACACACTTCCAAAGGGGCACCAACAGACCGTACCACCGCAGAGGTAGCACTGGGGTGAGGATATCCCAGTAGAGAGAGGGGAGCCTACCGGGCAAGCCAGCATGGGCGGTTCATTAACAGTGCCGCCGTTCTTTTTTAGCCCCCTGGGCTAGACTACACTATACCATAGAACTTACTGAAGAGATGAGTCTTCAGCATAGACTTAAATGTTGAGACTGAGTCTGCATCTCTCACATGGGTTGGCAGATCATTCCACAGAATTGGAGCTCTATGAAAGCCCTTCCACCAGCTGTTTGTTTACAAATTCTAGGAACAGTAAGGAGGCCGGCATCTTGTGAACGTAATGTACGTGTGGGTATGTATGGTTGCACTGGGAAAGAGGAACTGAGAAGAGGAACTGAGAAACGTTACATTGAGATACAGCTAATGTCAGGTTTATATTCATTTTTTGGCCTACATCATAAAAATTGTCCATTTATTTATACGTGAAATTTGCCATTTTCCTTTTCAAGAAAATACTCTGTGACCCTGGCATACCAACCAGGCGTCTTTTCCAATGACTTGATCAGTGTCCTCGCAATGCCCAGAAGAGCTAGGCTGCTTAAATGGCCTTGGCCAATTGTGTTACGGGTGTAGGATTTGAGCTACTTTAACACTACAATTGCCAAACTCCGATGCCATCTGGCGTTTGAGTTTGTAATTAAAATATATCTGTGATTTTGAAAGCAGTGTTGGGTAAAATAGCTTGTACAGTCATATTCAAGTTTCTTGCTGTAAGCACTGAAGATCCTGGAGCTCCCTCTACTGGTGTGAACAGGATCAGGCGGTCGGAGTCCCCCTTTTTCTGATGTCATCGCTCCTCTATCTACCCGTGTACTCTCATCAACACCAACAGGGTTCAGCTGTGCCTTATTGGCATGGCTATATAAACTCCACCTAACCCAGAGAGTGTTACGGATTGTCTGCTGTCAGACTTATTTACACACATATATATATATATATATATATATATATAGTGAGATTGTATGCATTCTTCATTTGAGCTGCGGTATTGTGTATATTATTATTGAAGTCCTCATTCTGAAAAGTATATGTATTTGTGTTAGTGGCTACACTCTTATAGCCACCTTTTATTTTAGGACATACTGTTCGTGATTGGAAGTACGGTTTCTTCATTAAACCTTCAGAACAGTTGGTACTCTGCGTGTGACTCCTTCTCTCCTCTCTCTCCTACATAATCACTTGCCTCATCATGGAGTCAACAGAGCAAGCTCAGGTGATATAAAAAATATTGGGAATGGAGCAGCACCTGTCCAGGGGACCTGCCATACCAGTTCCTAGCCCACCTGTGGGAAACCCTGTTGGACCCAGTGACCCTGCCGCATCCTCTTCGGTCCATTTGTCCTTGACGAAGGACTACGACGGGACAGCATCATGGTGCCAGGGGTTCCTGTTACAGCTGGAATTATACTTTTCCACATCCGCCCCTGGCGCCTCTGACCTGGGTCGTGTATCAGCGCTCATCTCCTGTCTGTCCGGGTGCAGTCTAGAGAGACGGGAACCCTATTATTCATGATTACCGTTTGTTCACGTTCACGTGGGCGAACAGTTGTACCATCTAAAGCAGGGCAACAGGACCGCCCAGGAATACACACTGGAATTCCGAACCCTGGCTGCTGGCTCTGGGTGGAACGATAGAGCACTTGTCGACCACTTACGGTGTGGCCTGCGGGAGGATGTCCGAAAGGAGATGGCATGCCGGGACTCTGCATTGGGGTTTGACAGCCTAGTGGAACTGGCTATCTGTTTGGACAGCCTCCTGCAGGCAAGAGAACGCACCGGAGGCAGCATGGTAGTTCCGCCTATGCCAGTGTCAGGTTTGGAGGGCGGTCCTGTTGCCATGGATGTGGGAAACACAGGTTTCCAGGAGACAGAGAGGGGAGGCGGCAGGCGTAGGTTGCAGTGCACCTACTGTGGTAGAAAGGGGCACTTTGCGGCCACTTGCCACCAACGTCTGTTGGGTCCTGGGAACGGCGGCACAGGTGCTCACTCACCATCCCAGGTATCTACCCCTCCTTCTCAGTTTCCCTCACAATTTCGAGTCACTGCACAGTTTTTACAGTTCCCTAGTCATAGCCCGATTAAGGCTCTAGTCAATTCAGGGGCAGCGGGTAACTTCATTGATAGAACGTTATACATGGAATTAGGTATTCCCACTTTAGTGTTAGGTAGAACCCTGCCAAACCAGGCTCTGGACAGCAGACCAATAGGTACTGGTGTGGTTAGCCGAAAGACGATCGATGTACAGATGCGTATAAATGACATCCACACCAAAACCATATTCTTTTATGTACTTGACATGCCTACATGTCCCATATTGTTAGAGTTTCCCTGGTTATCTGTTCACAATCCTTCTGTTTCTTGGTCCCGCAGGTCTATTGAGGGATGGTCGAGTGAGTGTCTGGGAAGGTGTATTCCGGTTTTGCTATGGGCCACCACAGTTAAAAATCCAGACAGTGCCTCTGACAATCCCATTCCTATTGAATATTTGGACCTTTGCCTTTTCCAAAACCAAGGCATCTTAATTACCTCCCTATCGGCCCTGGGACTGTCCTATTGACCTACGACCAGGAGTTGTACTGCCTAGGCGTCGTGTATACTCTCTGTCGTATGCTGAAACTGAGGCTATGGAAACATATGTCTCAGAATCACTGCGCCAGGGATACATACACCCCTCTTCTTCACCTACATCTTCCAGTTTCTATTTCGTAAAGAAGAAAGACGGGGGTCTGCGTCCATGCATCAATTATCGTGCATTAAATAAAATCACTGAAAGATACACTCCGTTATTGAAACTATGCATGGCGTGCATTTCTTTACGAAATTGGATTTGAGAAGTGCCTACAATCTCATGCGTATCTGGGAGGGAGATGAGTTCAAAACTGCTTTCAGCATCACCACAGGCCATTACGAAAATTTAGTTATGCCGTATGGTCTGATGAATGCTCCATCAGTCTTGCAAGCCTTTGTCAATGACTAATCTTCCGGGATATGTGGGGGCACGGAGTGGTGGTGTACATCGACAACATTCTGGTGTACATGGCCACTCGCGACCAACATGTGTCCTTGGTCCGCAGGGTGCTTGGGAGGCTGTTGGAGCATGACCTATATGTAAAGGCCGAAAAGTGCCTGTTTTTCCAACATGCCATCTCCTTCTTGGGTTACCGCATTACCTCGACCGGGGTGGAGATGGAGGAGGATCGCATTGAAGCTCTGCATAATTGGCCGACTCCAATCACAGTGAAAGCAGTACAGCGATTCCTAGGTTTTGCCAATTCTTACCGAAAGTTCATACGTGGCTTTGGCAAGGTTGCAGTTCCGATCACGTCCCTGCTAAAAGGTGGGCCGAGCAGGTTGCGGTGGACCACTGAGGAGGACAGAGCTTTCATCTCGCTGAAGGCTCTGTTTTTTTTATCCGCACCTGTTTTGGCCCATCCCGACCCAACGTTGCAGTTCGTAGTGGAGGTGGATGCTTCTGAGAGTGGGATCGGGGCAATGTTATCGCAGAGGTCAGGAGCCCCTGTGAGGCTTTGTCCCAGTGCGTTCTACTCACGGAAGCTGACACCTGCCGAGCGCAACTACGACATTGGCGATCGTGAGCTGTTGGCCATTGTCAGTGCACTGAAGGCATGGAGGCACTGGCATGAGGGGGCTAAACACCCTTTTCTCATTTGGACTACATTCAATCGGCAAGGAGACTGAACCCTCGCCAGGCAAGGTGGTCCCTATTTCTTAGGTGTTTCCTCTACATCATTTCCTATATTCCCGGCAGTCGAAACTGTAAAGCCGATGCGTTATCTCGCCTGTTTGACTCGGAGGAGTGCACAGCGGATGATAACCCTGTAGTTTCTGAGGCATGCATCATGGCTCCCATATTGTGGGAGTTAGATACTGAGGTCCAGTGGGCATTGCGCACAGAGCCAGCTCCTGCACAATGTCCTGTTGGCCGCCAGTATGTTCCCGTGAGCTTCAGTGACAGACTTCTCTGCTGGGCACACACCAACCCCTCCTCCGGTCATCTCGGTATCGGCCGCACACTCGTTTGCTTGGGGAATAAATACTGGTGGCCCACTTTAGCCGAGGACATGAGGGTTTATGTTTCCTCTTGTTTAAACTGTGCCCAGAGTAAAGCACCTAGGCACCTTCCTACAGGGAAATTAATGCCTCTACCTGTTCCACAACAATCCTGGTCACATTTGTCTATTGATTTCGTCACTGATCTCCCTCCCTCTGACGGGAATACTGCGATCTTGGCTGTTGTGGATAGGTTTTCGAAGGCATGCTGTCTCCTACCTCTCCCTGGGGTGCCTACGGCCCTACAGACCACGGAAATACTTTTTACGCATTTCTTCCAGCATTATGGGGTCCCGGAGGACATAGTGTCTCACCGTGTTCCCTAATTTACCTCTCGTGTTTGGAGAGCGTTTATGGAGAGATGCGGTCAGTCTCCACCCGGAAGTGAATGGGCAGGTCTAAAGGATCAATCAAGAAGTGGGAAGGTTGCTAAGGACATATTGTCAGGACCGGCCAGGGGAGTGGACTACTGCACTAGCATGGGCTGAATACGCACAAAATACGCACAAAAGTCATACAATGCAATATTCCAAAATATATTTTTTCTGCAAAAAATGATTTGTAATTAAAAACTATGTAATTAATCTGTTTTGAGACCATTTTACTTAGGCCTATTAAAACACAATAGAGGTGATGCTCTTGATCGCTGGATGCAATGATTGCTTGGCTGAAGGCTGTGGAGGAGAGAGCAGTTTATAATGGGGATGATTCATATGCTAATGACGTTGATCAGCAGTTGGCGGTTATAGGTAGTTTGGAAGGCCTGGCAGTTCTAGTGTTAAACAGAAGATCCTTTCTACACCTCAGAACGAAAAAGTTGTTTCAGTGAACTGAGTGTACTGAATCGCTGCTATAAAAGATTTGTTCATGGGAATCACTTCTGCGCAAGTTATGGGAATCACAGAGATTTTGCAGAGTCACACAGAGTTCAGTCAAAATTTGCTTTCAACTCCCCCCACAAGCCTTAAAGTGTCTCTGTCTGATATTCAGAAACAATCCTGCGTGCAACAGAAAGTGAGAAAGAGATTATAAACGCAGACTTGGTGAACACAATCCAACAGAGATTTATAAAGTACTAGAGACCCAGACTTGAGTAAAAGTAGAAGTGCTTTATCAAAAAAGTAACTTGAGTAAAAGTGCTAAAGTATAGAGATTGCTAAGACATGTGACCAAGTGAGCGGCAACGTCATCAAAATGCAAAGAATTAGGGGTATCTTTGGCCAGGGCTGGTATGTTTACATGGGCTGGCATAGCAGGCTAGTGTTCTGGCATGAACATAATGAAAACTTAGCGTGAAAAACAGAATCCTACAAAATGCTAAGAAAAAAAATTTGTGAATGAAAGGTCTGGAACCTTATGAGCATAGTGACTGGTCAAGGGCCGGCGGGACATCAACCTGTTGGCTGTTGCCCAACTTCCAGCACCCATATATACAACTACATGATATTAAGTGGGAGCTCACATGAAAGCAGTAAAATCATACACCGGTGGGGGTCTCTAAAAATCATCAGCACCATTATTTAGATCACAAACTTTTTTTCCTTTAATATATATCACAAAATGTATGTTAATAAACAGCCTAAAAGTAAGGTTTTTTTCCGAAAGAATGCAATAGGTCTATACTACTGCTAGGCGCATATCGCGATGGGTGTGTTTTTGATCATGTTTTACATCGGTTGCTCAAGTCAAATGTTTTTTAAATACCAAAGGATACCAAACCACTTAGAAGAGCCCATTCTTTGCCATGAGGACAACAAAATCATACACTCAGTATAGCAACAGGGTGATATAAGGTGGTTTGTTATTATTGTTGATTCTCTATTCCTGTATTAATAAACGTTGAACTCAAATGAATGAAGTCCAATGTTAGGCTATTTATTTATCTACACATGCCGCGCCTTTTTAGGCTACTTTTTTAAGAGACCCCTACAAAGATGAAATCATTATTCGAACCCTGGTGTTAGTGCATACACATACAAAGTTTTCAGTAACTTCAGCAGGCAGGCCCAGGTGTTTTGTACAGATGGATGGGTCCAGGACTTGGATATTGTAAATGTGGGGAAGAAAACTGTTGTCTGTTCAAAGGAATGCTAATGTTTTAAGCACCACACTGCTCACTCTCTCATCTATCTGCATGCATTCAGAATTCAACAAACCAACGTAACTTACTAAGGTTGCTTTCACACCTGCCTAGTTTGGTCCATTTAAAACGAACCCTGGAGCTTTTGGTCGGATAGTCCGGTTCGTTTGGGCTAATGTGAAAGCTCATCCGATCTCTGGTGCGGACCAAACAAACGAACTCTGGTCCGCTTCAAAACGGGGGTCTCAGGCCGCTTCCAACTGAACTAGAGTTTGGTTCAATTTAGGTGTGAATGTGATCCGACCTTAATACAGGAAGCACACCAAATAAACAGTGTATTGTGGGTAGAAGTAGCTATAGCGCAAAACTAAACTTTTAATAATGTCTCAGGGACTGACGTGGGCAGATGAGGAGGTAAAAGCCCTCTTTCAAATTTGGTCAGATGACCAAATTACTCAGTTACTTGTGATCACACACAAAAACACTGTAGTCTATAAATTATTTAGCGAAAATATGAAGGCTATGGGGTTCAATCGCATGGCTGATCAGTGTCGTGGAAAAGAAAAAAAACTATGCCAACAATATATTAAAGTCCGTGACAGTTAAGTGAAGGTGAGTTTCCCTTTGACCTTTTTAATAACATTCCATTGCTATGCAACAGCCCGGCCATGTGACTTATGTTTACAGTGTTTGGTGCGTTTGACTAAGTGCAGTGTGAAAGCAAACCGAACCAACTGAAAAATGCAACAATGTTGCAACTTCAACCCCTTAATCGCACCGAGTCCACCGAACTATAGGTGTGAAAGCGACCTAAGACAAACACCTAATGCATGAGTTAAATTGTGAAAACTTTGACTCGTTTACTGGTCTTACTAAATGTGCTTTCTAGTAAAACACTGTTGGAGCTACTGGTGCATGAGCCTGTTAAATAAAAATATATTTAAGACTTGAATTAAAAGACAGTTAGCATGGGCGCCTTAAAGGGATACTTCACCCTACAGCTATCTGGAGGTGCTAGTAGCTTATCCCAGACATTTGTAGAACAGTGAGATATGTTTCACTCATGCCTGGCTAGTGTAAGAGCAAGATTTGAAATTTTGCGGGGAATTTTCACACGCTGACGTCACCGTGTGAGTCCAATGGACTTCGGAGATAGAAAAAATTAATATAGGCGTGTATTCCGTCACGAAAATAGGCATCCCTGTTATACTGATCTGGCTTTCAAACCTACTCATTAAAGCCTCGGTTGTCCTTGATTTCTTAAGGTATAGCTTGTCTTTCTGTGATGTTTTAATCAGCCGTTTTAATGCTAAACAGACGAGGTGGTATGATTTTTTCAGTATGTATAGAACTACAACGCTGGCTTCCTTGTTCCAAGCCCCGCCCACCCGGCATGTTCTCTTGAGTCTGTGAAACGGTTCGTAACCAAAGTCGCTGGTAACACAATTGCTACTAACCTAGAATTGGCAGATGAGGAATTTTACAACTTGCTTTTACATTCTGAGTGACATCCAACCATACATGTTTGTGCCTGAGTACACTGAAGAACATTTACAACAAATGGAGTTTGATATCCAGCTTCAACAAGTCAGCATGTTCTACAGATAATCCAGTTGAAACGCGGTTAAACTCTAATTGCCTAAGTGCTTCTGTGGGAATATGTCCATCCATGTCTACTGAATAAAAAGCACTTGCTACAATGAATGGGATCATGGACAAGCTTTACTTGTAAGGCTTAAACAAAAATGACTGACGACCGCATATGTGTCACTGAATGACTGAAGTTTTCCAGCATGCATGGAAAGAGACATAGCAAGAGGACAATTAACAAATGAGTAAGTTTATTAAACCTATTTTCTGTACCTTAATAATCGTGTCTGTGTGGTAATGTTATTGTACTGTACGTGTAGTGGGCCAGCTGTATTTAGTAGCTAGCTGAGTGTGTAAATTACTATACCTTACTATATATAGGCTACTCTTTCTAGATTAAGAGAAATAGATGGGATCACATCGCTTTTCAGCCACTTTCGGGCTGTACTGCCGGTTAATTCAGCAAGTAGATCCCTATCGTAATCTTCCTACCTAAAATGCCGACTGCAGACCCTAACTATAGGCTATTCTTTCTAGATAAAAAAATGGATGGGATCACATCGCTTTTCAGCCGCTTTCGGGCTGTAGTGCCGGTTAATTCAGCACGTAGATCCCTTTCGTAATCTTCCTACCTAAAATGCAGACTGCAGACCCTAACTTTATATAGGCTATTCTTTCTAGATAAAAAAAATGGATGGGATCACATCGCTTTTCAGCCGCTTTTGGGCTGTAGTGCCGGTTAATTCAGCACGTAGATCCCTTTCGTAATCTTCCGACCTAAAATGCTGACTGCAGACCCTAACTTTTTATAGCCTATTATAAAGTGTGAAAGATTACTCCTTCTTTGGGCTTGCTTGTAATTTCTGCAACCAGGTATAGAACACCAAACGGGCATGATGAATAGAAATTAGACTACAATTTCAAAAACAAATATGTATAACTTTCTAGCGTCAAGCTCCTCAGAGGTGTGCTGTTGAATTGCCCATGTTCTGTGTCGTTGTGTTGAAACGGCACTAAATTCGCTTGGAATTCTGGGAGTTGTGGTAACTCAAGTTTAGACGGATACAGAAGCACCCCAGTGGATGCGAAAGGAACTGAAATATACTATCTGCTTTTCTCTGATATATTGAAAAAGAACAGACGTGTATATGAAATAAATCATCTATGGTAACGTTTGTAAATGGTATAATATGAAACTGATTTACTGTGGAACACTTCTTTAAGTTTGTGGAAGAGATTCCCAAAAGGCTTTGCGGGAATATGTCATGATGATGACACATTAGCAATCTCTATTCTAAAAATGTTGTACTTAAGTATTGCAGGTAGTTTATTTTAAAATGTACTGCTTAAGTACTGAAAGTAAAAGTACAAGTATTGTGTTATGTAGTTTTTTAAAGAAAGCAGTCAAAAGTTTGAAAATCATTGTTTATATTATTTCAAATGTTTAGCCTAAAAGACACTCACAATTCATTTGGCTTTGCAGTACAAGGACAGGAATGTACAAGAGCACCTTAGTTAAAACACTGAGCTTAACTCTTATTTTTGTATTTTTGTAAAAAAAACAGAACATGTATGACCCTTAAAATAATAAACGGTTGTCTTTCAAATTCCCTATGCACGCAACCAACCAGAGCAACAAAGTGTCATGTCAGCAAAACTCTGAACACATCTTCCTTTTGTAAGAATAACTTCAGTGTCGTTCTTTGTTATTTTCTCAAAGAAAAGATTAACTCCAGGTCTATCAGCGTCGCGACCCAAGCCGATTCGAAAGACCGCTGTTCGCCAGCAGCAGCAAACATTTCTTTGTTTTCCCGTAATTACGTTAAGCCCGCCCACCGACTCTATATAGTTTGTGATTGGCATGACCATAATTTGGTTTTTCCAGCTAGCAAGTCAACTGAGAGTTGCTAGAGTGACCCTAGCTGCAAACTATATTTGCTGCCGCTAGGGTGCGTCTAGATTTCTAGGCTAGTTTTGTTGAATAGTTGTCATCGGATTGTGCTACTTTTCCTGCTTCGAAATGACACATAACATTAAAACATCTTAATTAACCCAAATCAAATGAAACATAATACCCAAATAATACAATAGCATATGTACTGTAGAATAACAAACAAATAGACGAATAGCTCATAAGTCATCGTTAAAAGACTTTCACTTTCATATCTTAGTATATTCATGTTGTAGGCTAGCTAAACGATCAAAGCAATAACATGCCACTGAAAATGTCTTTGTAGGGCCCTGCCCTAGACAAAGGTGTATTAAATGTTTGCGTATGGTCCTGCCCTAGACAAAAAGGTGTATTAAATGTTTCCCGAAAGATTTTGGTTTGGATCATGGATTGACTACTTTAAATCAAAGTAATTTTCATTCAAAGCCGTCTTTTCAGATATCATTATTATTCAATCCAGTGGACATTTGTTTTACAAACTTTTATATTGACATTTTAGGGGACCCCCCAAGAGTCCTAAGTCATTTTGAACCCTGACTGAAGGTTTGCAGAAACAGAAACCAAATGGAATGACACAGGACAACAACATTGAGAACAGTGGAAATAAGGACAAAAATTCGCAGGACGAGTGCATATGGCCGCACCTGGAAGAATGTGTCGTTAGCCTGGGATTCAGTTAGGACAGAACTATCTAATGTGCATGTGCGCTGCACAAAATATTAGGACAACCAATTTAAATACAATAGGTTAAATCAAGAGTAATTTAACCAAATGTACCACTCTTTCACATTACGCTAAACAATTAATGATCAATTTATATAATCCCCTTTCGGATTGAATGTTTTTTATTGATGCATTGAACATCATCTGTTAAAAAGTAACTAGGACTCTGAGTAGTTTTTGTGAATAATAACACCAGTAATTGTAGTTGAGTAGTATTTCAGTAATGTAACAGTACTTGTACTTGAGTACAGAATTTCAGTACTCTTTCCACCACTGGGCTAATCTCATGGGTCTGATGTGAGATCAGCTGCTTTGGTCTAAACAGCTTGGTATGGCCCCTCTGACCTCAACAAGTGCAACAACATCAATGACCACATCAGTCACAGAGAAGATTTGTTCATATGTGTTCAACATGAACACAAACTCAAAATCCTCCAGTTTCTTCAAAAAAGCTTTTGGCACAATCCAGTGTATCATCATCCATTGTCATATCTGCAGTGATGTTATCAAATGTCTGCAGGAGGCCATCATAATTGTTTGTCACAGTGATCACTATCCGTAATGTGAAATTTCATGAAGTATGAGTGTTTCTGGGCAACCTTGAACAGCCTGCAGACTTCAGGAAAGGCATCCTCTTTGTGGATTTTGAAAAGAATGTTGCAAACCCAGAGAGTGATGCAAAAACAAATTCTGCACTCAGGCAAGCATTTAGCCCCTTGTTATGGAAGCCCATAAGGGACTAAATTCAAATGATAATGCAATCAAAATATGTAAGTGTTATTTGAGGCAATATTGAAATTAAAATTGAATAATCCAATTGCATTTAAATTTTCACATAATCATATGGGCATTCTATGACAATATTAAAATTGAAATGGAATAACCATTTGACATTTTATTTTTAAAGACATAGCCTGCTTTACAAAGAAATATATTTTCAAATGTTAATGAAAATGTGAAAATTAAAATCCAATATAAACAATGTAGTCCAATTTCCAATTTATGCAAGCATTATTTAAGTCTCAATTAAAATTAAAATGCACTTTCTAACTATTTGAAAATGGAAATTAAAACGGCATTTGACATTTCATTTTCAAAGACTCGGATGTGCTGTGTAGTGGACAGTAATAAAATGCATTAAGCTAAACAGCGCCCCAGGTTAACTGCTTTTTAATTTTCAAGTCAACACACTCTTTTAGGGCCAAAACTACATAATGAAAATGCAATCTGTCAGACCACATATCAAGGCGGGTCTTCAGTTTAAACGTAATTTCCCGAGTTTGTTTTCTCCGGGTTTGTCTGTCGCCGGGTCATGGCTTGAAGGGATACAGCTCATGTTAAAATGTCATATTTGCACACCAGACATACCCTTTCTGCCAGCAGCTAGACTTTTCCCCCAACAGTTAGCTAAGTAAGCTAGCCAACTACTATTGTAGCTAATTAGTTGTTTGAATGGCAAAACCTAGCTAGTTCAAAATTGTGTCAAATATTGTTGATGTACAGTATGATGTGAGAGCGTTGTAAATGGTGACTTGATTTAATACCCTCTGGTACTGGATGCATAGGTGTCTAGAACACGGAGTAGTGCTGTATGTGCTATTGCCGGCGGCAACTAACGTGAGTTGTTTATTTAAATTCAGACAGTAACTATTTTATAGATTAAATTAAAATACTATTGCTAGAAAGCACCTGGATGCAAGTTCGTCAATCTAGTAGGCATTGAAGCGTCCCTCCCTCCCACTTGCTGGAGCACTGATGTGCTTTTTTTTCATTAGGACAGTGCAAATATACAAGTAATGAATAATGTTACAAACAAATTAGCAAAACAGTGATATCATACATACATATATGACAATGACAACAAGTCTATACAGATGAAATAAAATAGTCAAAAAGGCCAGGGGGTACAGACCTTTTTAGCAAAGACCTTAAGGGACAAACTTTTATCATTTGAAGAGCTTTTTTGTTGGTAGACTATTTTATTATTTTTCAATTACTTTTTGTAAGAGAAGAAAGCATTGTTTTCTTACTAAATTTACATTTATGAGTATGAAGTGATAAAACAAAATGTATTGCATTAAATTGACTTTTGTTACTTCCATTAAATGAAAAGAAACTAATAATACATCTTTCCACACAAGTATAAAGTCCCTGTAAATATTTTCAATTACAAATGTAGATAGATTTATCAAAAGTTCGTTAGCATTAGTACTTTGTCCGAACAGATGAACCACTGTCTCTGGGCATTCGTCACAGAAGATACAACTAAAAACTATATCCTTTTTAAACTTCCTCATGTAGTGACTTGCAGTTTTGTATACATGGATAATCCTAAAGAAAACCTATTTGACTTTGTTAAATAATAAGTATGTTTGGGGCAACATCCAGACTTTTTTCCTACAAATATTGCTAACAAAACGGTTCCAATAGAGAATGACACTGGGAGTAGATACATCATGTTGAAAAAAGGCACAGATTAGTCTATTGTTATTTTAAGGAAGAGAATTCAAACAGATTTTTCCAACTGGTGAGTAAACACGTGTACTGGCAGTGGGTAAGTTCTGAAGGTCAGTTCTCAACACATTCCTTAGTAACAGTACAAAAACTGAGGGGATGGACTCCTTAACAATTGCAAAATCCTTAGGACTGACATGGATCTTGTTAAGTCAGTACAACTCCTCATAACTCAGAAGAAAGACCTCCGCATTCACAAGTTGACTCCCTAGAAGTATATTATTTCGGAACCAATATTCTAAAAGTAATTACATGTTTTTGTATAATATGTTTAGAGTATTCCACATATAATATCTGTGTGGGGAAAATTGTGCTTATAAATTAATGACCATCACAAAAGCCTGCCATATGAAAAGCAGAGGACACCAAAAGAGGTAGAAACATGATGGGGAATAAAGTTCTACATAGAGGTGGGCCTTGCATTGTTTAAAGTAGTGAAGTCTAACAAGTTAAGCCTTCCACACTTATAAGTGTTCATTACAAAAAACAGTTTCTTTCTGCAGGCCATTCGGCTGCTCAACATGGAACATTGATCACAAATCACAAATCATTTGTTGAGCCCTGACATTCTCTGGTCACTTTATCCACTCTACATCTGATGTAGCAGAATTCAATGCACCTTTAAAAGTAATTTTCCATGCCATATTTTATAATATTTATTACTTCTGCTGTCAAACACTCTCCAAACCACTGCTCAGTACATAGTGTATTTTGTTATTATTATTATTATTATCGTTAAAACCTAGGCAGCTAACGTTACAGTAATGTTATCCAAAAGTTAATGATAACAACTTAGATACGGCTTGTGATGAGGTAAAACTCATGTTAGTTATCGTTAAACCAACGAGTCCCATTAAGATTGGAAGAGTTTACACTGGTATCCACAGCTACCTTACAAAAATGTTGTTTGACAGTGATGTACATCAGAGGCGTCATGCCCTTTGAAACTAAGGGGGCAGAGCCAGGTTGATTTTCCTTTTAATATCTGTATTTGTGGGCACATGTTTCTGTGTGTTGTGCACAATAGAGATGCGCGGATGAGCTAATACTTCATCCGCAACCACATCACAGAACTCATCAACTGTTTACCATCCACCCGCACCAAAGGTTTTGACCAATTTTCAAAATTGCACCCGCCCGCCATCCGCTGATTGGATGATGCAAGGCGCTGCTGACGTGAGCCGCGAGGATGGAAAGCTCTTGACTAAAAAAAGAGAAAATAAATAAATAGCCTAAATAAAAAGGCAAACCTGACCTTACCTGACTAGGCTACTGTACAATATTATCATTGTAATAAAACGCAATTTTGCACATAATTTCAACATGCTGCTATTTAGCCTACTACTAATAAATGCCTATTGCACTTTATTTTTTTGCAAAAAGATAAAAACTCGAAAAAAATAAGTCATTCACATAGGCTAATTAACTCTATGCACTCGCACTGTCATGTCAGGGTGACGACTAGGCAGGACGAGCCTGTTCTGAAAAATCCCGTTAATTTTGAATGCATGACAGTGCAATTAATTTTACACCAGCAGGCCTAACAACCATACAATAAACAAACTATGGAGCCTCGATATTGAAGAAACGCCAGCTCTATTCATTCCGAAAGTCCACTGCACAACAGTGCAACATGCATGTTGTAACGATTCCCAGTTCTCCTTCCCAGGAAACGGCCACTTCCTTGGTTTATGTTGCTCAGAACTACAATTCCCATTCCCCAGTTCTACTTCCTGTGGACTACAGCTTCCCTAGTCATGCCTCCTCAGAACTACATTCCCCAAAACCCGGACTCAATTATCCTAATTCATCACACCTGCTTACTCCATTCAGTATTTAGTCACACACCTCTCCTTGCCTCTTTGTGAGGTATTGTGAGTATTTCCATTCTCCATTCTGAGCATTCACTTGTATATTTAGATATTCCGGTTCAACCTTTTGCCTTGTTTGTTCGTTCTGCCATAGCTTAATCATTTGTACCTGTGCCATTTATTCCCGTGTTGCTATTCTGGCCTGACCCCTGCTCTAGTTTTGGTATTGTTCTGCCTTGGATATCCTTGTGTGCTGTTGCCTTGTGTTTCTAATAAAATAGCCTTAAGATTTTTCCTAAGTGCTGTTTATATCCCTGCCTTGGAGTGTAACATTACAGAATACCTCGCCATAAATCTAATATGGCTGGGAGTGAGCCATTTTTCGGTGGCTGGGACCAGGAGGATCTTATGTGGGATCTCTACGAAGCCTCCTATGAGGACTTTGTAATCAGGGAAGCTGTAGATGGGGACTACATACTTCCCCGTCGTGTCTTTGAGACACCTGCCCCTTTTGAAGCTCCAAAGAGGGCACCCAGTTCCTGGTCCAAGATGGTGGCTCCCAGTCACAAGAAAGCCATCCAGAGTTACAAGATGGCTACCAGCCCT
>JACXGM010019492.1:0-18613 GCA_016801145.1 Umbra pygmaea
ACCTGTGATTCCTACCTTTAAAATGAATTTTATTTCATGTTTCTATGTGCTACAGAGGCTTAGATATTAAGGTTTTGGTAGACGTGGACAATTCTTAGTATTTTTTCAGAAAACCCTCAGGAGATAAGGATGTTCATCCTAGAATACCATAGGTTTTTATAGGCGTTTTTAGCAGGCGTTTTAGGAGTAAATTGGTTAAGAGAGCAGCTGCTAAAATGTCTTTACAAAGCAGCAATCAGGTATTTGAAGCTGCTGGTGCCTCTGGACTTCCACGAACCTCAAGGTGTAGGATCCTCCAGAGGCTTGCAGTGCATAAACCTACTATTCGGCCACCCCTAACCAATGCTCGGCATCCTCAAGCAAAATATCTATGAAGGTGGGAGGCAGAAACTCTCCATAAACTCACAAGTTCAATGGATGCAAGAATTGTGAAGATGATATCAAAGAAGGGGTTCTATGTTAACATGTAACTTGCCCTGTTAAGATGTGTTTGATTGAAATAGATTTTAATTTCAGTAATAGGACCTCCTAATGCTGCAAATTCAACAAATGACAATTTTCAGTTCTTTACAACCTATAAAAGGTTTTTAAACTCTGTTGTGCATAATAATTTGGAACAATGCATGTTGAGTTTTTAATTTTTGAAAAAAATACTCTTTTCATTGGGTGGTTTGTTTAATTAATTTAGACTTACTGTATACCCTAACGGTTGCTGACTTGAAAATTATACTGACTGTCATTTGCATCAACTATTTAGGAAAATCAGTGTAAAATGTAATTTGCATAATCATTTGGAACGTGGGGTAAATTCACATAAGCCAATAAGATGAATTTGACACATTTCTCTCCCGAAAGGCATTGATTTAATTGGCTTTCATTTACTTGTCATTTTTTAATTTTTAGTCATTTAGCGGACGCTTTTATCCAGAGTGACTAACAGAAAGTACAGGGACATTCCCCTGGAGCAACATAGGATAAAGTGCCTTGCTCTGTGACACAACATCTTTTGGCAAAGTCAGGAATCGAACCGGCAACCGACTACAAGTCTGACTCTCTAACCACTGAGCTGTATGTGCTAACTGCTACACTAACTGCTTCCCCCCAAATCCCCCATTTTTTTTGCCGAATCGCATGTCAACATTGCACTGTAACACAGAAACTACAATGTTTCATTTATAAACACAAACACCTGAAATGTGTACTTAAATGCAATATAATTTTAATCAAACATGAATATATTATAGTCTTATTTATTTATTTAATCGGGACAGTGCACATTAATGAATAGTCCTACACTTCTGTACAGACTGTAAATGAGCCAGATTATTGCATAGATGCTTAATTTCATCTGTAGTCCCAAACCTAACCTGCATGTTTTTGATGGTGGGGGAAATCGGAGTACCCGGAGGAAACCCACACAGATATGGGGAGAACATGCAAACTCCACACAGAAAGGCCCAGGACATCCGGGGTGAGGCCACAGTGCTATCCACTAGGGTGCCATGCCTGCCCCTAGAGTTGTGACAAAAATTCTTACAACACTATAATAATTTTAAAAAATATTAAATTATTAAAACCCCTGAAATCTTAATTTGTTTATCTGTTAAAATGTCTCTTTAGCATTGTAACGGTGCCCCCTCCTGGGCTGATCGGGGATTGGTGAGTCAGGCTCACCACAGCCCCATTCCATGTTCTATGTCAGATTTTTTGTTTCACCTGGAAATTACATAATTCTCATCCTCCTACAGATCACTGAGTTTCACTGCCAAATGCACACAGCTGTCATCATTCATACAATTAGTGTCTGTATTCTATTTTGTGCTTGAAATTTCCTTGTATATGTTTTGCCCATTGAGGCTTTCTAACAGTGGTTTTGAGATTCAGACTAGTATTTTTTGTTAACTTGCTGTTGGTCTCCATTATCCTCATCACCACCATCACGGATCATTACAAGCATTAATCCGGACTAGTGATGGGCAGACGATGCTTTCTGAAGTCTTTGAGGCTTTCCTCAAATTGTGAAGAAAAATGTTTCACTACTCTTTCCAACACAGAACTCTCCAGTGACACCTGTTGGTTAAACAATATATCACCATGTTCGAGGTTTATATACTGTTGGCTGTTTCGCAAGCCTTTTCTCAGAACTACGTGGTGTAATGTTTAGATGTAAGCGATTTAGATTCATATTTTGTTTGAAGATGACTTTTGTGTCCTTCCCGTTTCACAATTGCTGAGAGTTGCCAACGCTGTTATGCTCTACGTTACGTTACACACTTTCACTGGCACAGTCAATGTCAATCACGTCATAGCCACTCCATAAAACACCCCCTGCTTTATTGCCGATTTTAAAATCAATGAGACCATAATCCATAATTCAAAAACTGAACATCATTCTGTATTGCAGAAGACTTAAAACTAGTGATTGAGAACATGAACTCATTATGAAAATGTTTTCTGAGGTAATAAATGAATTGAGAAGTGGCTGACTTTCTCATAGACTTCTACAGAAACCAAACTCTATTGCAACCACACGTGTTGCCCCCAGCTGGAATTCAGATAGAATGCAGGTTTAAGGCACTTCAGCAAGTGCTTCACTTTGCCAAACCAGATGCTAGCCCTGTGATATTGATGCATAAGGAAATAAAAAAATGATCAATGGACCTGCAAAAACTTGTATTTGAACTTCAAAAATCAGGAAAAGGAATACAAAGATATCCAAAGATTAGTTGGATCAGTACCGTTCAAACTCTGATAAAGAAGTGGAGAATGTGGGGTTCTGTTAATACCAAGCCACGGTCCGGTAGAACCACCAAATTTCCAGCCACAACTACCAGGAAAATTGCTCAGGATGCAAAGAAAAAACCACAAGCAACTTTCGCTAAAGTACAGGCTTCTCTGCAGGAAAGTGGCGTAGCTGTTTCAAGTCACTACAAATACTTAACTATCATTGAGCCACTTTGGGGAGATCTGAAATGCTTAGTTCATGCAAGACAACCCAAGCATTTATGGGACCTGTTGGCTTTTTGCTAAGAAAAACTGGCAGTTTTTACCACCTGAGAAAATGAAAAGCCTCATCTGCAAGCAGGGACAGACTGGCCATTGGGAGGGTCGGGAGTTTTCACGAGTTTTCCGGGAGTTTTCCGGTCCAAACTGGCCGTCAAATTTTACTTTGACGACCGGTCGGCCAGTTACGGTCCTGGATGCATTTAAACAGGTGACATAGACTGAAATTAACTGGCTGTTGCATCCGCAGGAGCGCTAAACTGTGCTTGGGCCTGGCCATCAGAGAGCGAAAGAGAGAGAGAGAGTTCCTCTATATTTAGATGAGGAGAAATCCAGAGAGAATGATGGACGCGGGGAGCGAACAGATACAGCGCACGCACGCGCCACCCCCCCGCTGGGCAATCCATCTAAAGTCACGGGCCAAATTTTTGTCCCAGTCCATCCCTGTCTGCAAGCCATCAATGTTAAAGGAAGCAAAACACAGTATTAAGAACTAAGTATATGCAAACTTTTGAATGGGGACCATATCTCATTATTTTCTTTATTGCTGTGTTTTGTTTAATGTTTGTGCTATTATGTGATGCCTCGTTAAATAATTTTGCACGTCTTACAAATTCTGCCAGGGTATGTACACCTACAGTGAACGGCATAATTCATTGGACAGTGATGATTTTTTTTGCTATTTTGGTTATGTACTCTAGCACTTTGAGTTTGAAAGTTTACAGTGATAACGTGGTTAAAGTTCAGATGGTCAGCTTTAGTTTGAGGATATATTCATACATATCAGATGAACTGTTTAGAAATGACAGCACCTGTCATTTTGGTCCCCCATTTTCGGGCAACAAATTCACTATAATTGGTCCCCCATTTTCGGGCACCAAAAACATTGGCCATAATGTGAAATAAGTAATTAATGTCAGTTGTGAGAAGAGTAATCCCAAAGACACAGTAGGCATCAGTAAGGCATGTGCTTACCAGCATCTTTTTGCATACATCAGAATAGAGTAGTGAGACATTTTTGCAGGTTATGATGGCACAAACAGAAAAGTAATGAAAACTGTTCAGAGATCTTCCCAGCATCTCGTCTGTAAATTCCTAGCCTAGATCAGGTTTCCATAAAAAGCTACAGTGGGTAACATTGAAGAATTCTAAAGTAAATCTTCTCATAGCTATAGGAAATAAGGTATTTTACAGTCAGGTCTGTTGTTAAAAATGCATCAGTGGAACTACCTGCTGGGTAAGAGGGGGAATTAAGAGGTCATGCCCCGCACAAAGCATTCAACCTATAAATATGTAACGAAATCACTACCTGTCAGATTAAACCTAGCTTAGACTTGTTAAATTATACAAATGTGCCTTTAATATACCAATCATTGAAAGATATGATGCCAATGTTAAAAGAAATGGAGAATGTTTAATCTACTACAGACACATCAGATTTCTGTGTGGACAGGCATTTAGTGGCATCTAAATCGTTTCCAAATCTTGAGTGTTTTTTAGTTTTACCCTGGAGTAACAAGGTTAATAAAGGAATGCGGAAAAGCAGCCAAGGAGAATGATTAACAGATGGGGCTTCATCTTTAACCGTGACGTGAGGTAGTGTATGTGCATACGTTCAATTGAATTGCACAGAATGTGTCAACCCAACACTTGAACTGAGATAGCCCTTTGATCATTTGGTAAGGCAAGGTAAGGGGAATAGGACATGACCAAATGGGAAGGCAGAATACTGGCATATAAATAGAATTGTTATCTTACAATTACAAATTTGAAATGGTGTACCTGTATACGCGTATTAAAAAGCAGGTGAAATTTGCTTTACAATTCGGCATCTTTTCAAAGATTTCATAGATTGTTCAGCCATTTAAAATGTGGTAAATCCCGACACTTGCCTCTCATGTTTGATACATTTGGCCAATGGTAGCATTTGATTTTACTTTTTTTTTACAAATAAACATCTTCTGCGAAAATAGCTTTGAAATTCTGCCTGTGATTTAACAAAACACAAAGAACATTTAAGACTAAGGAGTTCCATGAGTAGCCTACTCTAACTGGAAATTGGCAAAACTTTTGGCAAATTCTCTTTTCAATTCTCTGAATTTCAATTAAAAGATGTATCAAGATTTAAAACAACATAAATTCCCCATGTTTCATCCAATTCCCGTGTTTGATACACCAGTTTAAAGCTCTAAATATGTACATTCACCAAATGTAAAAAATAACATTTCCATTTTTTAACAATAAGCCAGAAATCAAGTAGTCGGTCACAGGGAATGATCATAACATTGAATAATGGTCTGCCTTCATGCTGATGAGCTTATTTTATATCTCAAATCCAGATCTTTATCTTTACGCATTGTATTCTGTCTTCTTAATGCATTTGCTCTAATCTCTGGTTACATCAAACTTGCCCTCTGCAAGTGTGTGTGTCTAGATGCTACAACTCTTACTTTTCAGAGTGCACTCAAAATTGAAGTTTCCATTATGTTCCATAGGCTATCTACAGTATACAGTATGTAGAGGCACTCTGGCTCTCCTTACTGGCAATGCAAAACAGTTTGCTTTTTTAAACATTATTAGTGTCATACCTCCAAAGCTGTTACGTGTTCACAAGGTATGGTTCACATTAAGGTTGGTTAAAGGTTCCTGATGCTGTATGAAAAAATACACAGGTATTAAGAGGCCAGCGTTGCCATGTCTCCCCATTCCAATGATACACTCAAACAGGCAGGTTACCTAACATCAGATGACACAAACCTCCCTGGGAAAATTAAGTAAACTGCAAATCATGCAACATCTAAACCAGCAGTGTTATCACAGCAGGTTTGACTTACGTTACATAACCTAAGCTAGCTATGATTATTATGAGAACTGTCTATAAATAATCTTGCTACTACTGTAGGCTAGTAGGTTAGTTGGTTAGTTAGTTAGTTAGTTAGTTACTTACTTAGTTACTTAGTTACTTAGTTACTTAGTTAGTTAGCCTGGTATAGCATTTGGCTAACTAAGCATTATGAGTGAGTGTTACTTTACTTCCAGAAGTGTTAAAAGTACTGAGTAAAAGTACTTTTCTGAAGTACTCTGAGATCACAAGTTTTGAGAAGTCCCTATTTAAGACTAAAATTATCAGGTAAAGGGAGTTAATATCTTACCAGAGCCATGATTGTTCATTTCTTTTCTCTTTCTATTTCTATCTATCTAGGTTACTGTTAAGATATTAATTCCTTTTTCCTTATCATTAGTCTTAAGTAGAGACTTCCCAAAACATGTGAACTCAGACTACTTCAGAAAAGTACTTTTACTCAGTACTTTTACCACCTCTGTTTACTTCAGAGCAAGTTTCATGTGACCTGTTAGCTAGGAACATTAAGTATTTACATGATTGCTATTTTAAAGTGATCGTCACACATCCTTTTCCCCTTAGTCTCATTTCAGCCATCATCAGCTGTTCAGTCAGATAATGCCAGTTCTTTTACACTGGCTGCCAAGGGTAAACTAATAACTGAGAAAGTAGAGAAATGTCACAGGTGGTGAGGTTTGTGTGAAGGATATTCATCTCTTCACAACAGTTGACTCTCCTTGGTTTAGGTAATGACTGTTTTTGTTCCATTTCTTTCTAGAAGCACTGTGCAGTTAGTCTGGTGTGTACAGTGGCAGTGCCAGAGTATTTTTTTGGGGCTAAACTACGGTGGGGTTAATCCACACAGTGGTGGGGCTCAAATCAACGTCTGAATTTAAATGTGAATTCATACACAATAGCATAGAGCACAACACACTTCCCAGTACAGAAATACCATTTTTCACATGCAAAATTACTTCAAGAGCTACAGACGTGGACAGTTACTACTACTGAGTTTAGGCAATAGCCTATTCGCGCTATTTCAACTTGTTCTCTTTGTCTGGCAAACCTGTCCACTACACACCTGATATGGGTGGGCAGATTGATCCAAATATATAGATTATATATTTTGTTTTGATTGATTCTCTAGCATTAATAGGAGCAGATACCAGTTCCAGTTTCTCTCTTCTACATTGTGACCAACCCATTTCATCAAAGAATAGAATTGCCAGTGCAATGTTCCGTTGATGTGAACGAACACACACACACACACACAGAAACTAAAAGGTTGATGGAGCGAGAGAGCAATCTACGGTAGTTAACAGAACACAACAGGTGAAAAAAAATGCAACTAAGTCAGCACAGTTGATATTCCATGGTGGGGCTAAGGTGGGGCTAACACAATTCTTGGTGGGGCTGTAGCCCAACCAAGCCATACCCTGCCACCACCCCTGGGTGTATATAATAACTATTGCAAGCTCTTGGAACAGACTTTGGCTGACTCACTTGATTCTGTCTGTCCAGGTAATCCCAGACAGCCTCGATGATTTTGAGATCAGAGCTCTGTGGAGGCCATACGATCTGTTGCAGATGGTACTCCTTGGTCTTCCTTTCACTGAAGATAGTCCTTTATGAGCTTGGCTGTGTGTTTGAGGTCTTTGTCCTGCTGCAGAATGAAGTTGTGACCAATCAGAAGACAATCTCCTGAACTCTGAACTGAATGTCAGAATGGGAAAGAAAGGTGATTTAAGAAATTTTGAGCGTGGCATGGTTGTTGGTGCCAGATGGGCCGGTCTGAGTATTTCACAATCTGCTCAGTTACTGGGATTTTCACGCACAACCATTTCTAGGGTTTACAAACAATGGTGTGACAAAAGAAAAACATCCAGTATGCGGCAGTCCTGTGGGCGAAAATGCCTTGTTAATGCTAGAGGTCAGAGGAGAATGGGCCGACTGATTCAAGCTGATAGAAGGGCAACTTTGACTGAAATAACCACTCGTTACAACCGAGGTATGCAGCAAAGCATTTGTGAAGCCACAACACGCACAACCGCCAAACATAACGTGAATAAAGTTATAATATTTTTAACAATACATTACTTTGTCAGTGATCATTTTTTCTGCCGGAGAAGCTAGATTGGAAGGTTGTCATTGAGGACGATAACAAACCCATGATCCCACGCTACTTCCCGACGTCATCCAAGTACATCTTTTGCTATTGTTTTGATTGAGAGCCCCCTAGCGGCCAAAAACTACATATTGTACGTTTAACACTGAATGTTAAGGTAACAGTAGACAACTCCTATTGAACACAAGATTGTTTTAACACCAGGTGTGGTTTCTTTAAGACTGCAAGGGAAATTCGGCTTCCCATAAAATGTAAAAACATTTATGGTCAAATATGTACTATTATGTTAACAAGTTATTGACAAAAAATGCATTAGAACACGTTCATCTCAAAGACGAGTTTTTTCAAAATCTGTTAAAAACCAGTTTTACTGACTCAATTGACTTCTCATACATTCTCATTCATTCCCGTAGCGTCACAGTGCATTTCCCTATTGAAGCCTGGCGTCCATGGACTTCAATGGGGCTGATTTGAACAGTTTTTTTCAGTGCTTTGAAACTAGATGATCATTGGATAAATGCTGCGATTATGTCCCGCCCACGGACACTCAGCGACTCTGGGGGTGAATTGAGGAGTGGGCAGTGGACTCCGGGCTTCTGCGTGATGATTGGAGGGTCTGTCAAAAAACTGCATCTCCTTTTGATTGATTACTATAAAAAGTTGCCAAAGCATTTCGAGCTCAGTCCCATTGATGATTTTGCAAGTTTTGTCGAAAGCCGTCACTGTTTAACACCATCTTAAAAAGCAACACCACTTGGAGTTCAGTCAGTTTATTTTAACACTAAGTAAAAACAGATTTTGCTGTGTGCATAGCTGTATGACACCTTTTCCCCATAACCCTTTGACTGAGTCTATGCTTCAAATATCACAGTCATGTTTCTGAATTTCTTCTGCTGCCACTTGTTATTTGAATCAGAATAGACATTACAATAGTAATCAGTACTATTAACCAGCAGCATATCGCCCTATATTCACTGCTGGTTTGCTTCTAAAGCTAAGCAGTGCCAGGCCTGGTTAGTCCCTGGATGGGAGACCAATATTGCTGGAAGTGGTGTTGGATGGGCAGTAGGGGGCACTCTTCCCTCTGGTCCAACGAACATTCAGAATGCCCAATGGTAGTGATGGGGACATCTGCTCTGCGTAGGGTGTCGTCTTTCAGATGGGAAGTTAAACGGGTGTCCTGACCTTCTGTGGTCATTAAAAGTCCCATGGCACTTATTGTAAGAGTAGGGGTGTTAACCCTGGTGTCATGGTCAAATTCCCAACCAGGCCTCACTTCAATAGTGCCCACCTTCAATAATGGCAACCTAATAATCCCCCTCCTTCCTAATTGGCATATATATAACTACTCATCTCACCACCTAATAGTTGATGTGTGGTGAGCGTTCTGGTGCAAAATGGCTGCTGTGCATCACTCAAGTGGGTGCTACACATTGGTGGTGGATGAGGTGGGCTTTCCCCCTCACTGTGTGAAGCACTTTGCGTACTGTACTTTGCAAAGCACTAAATAAGTTGAATTTATTATAATTATTCACTAGCAGTTGCAGATTAAACTCAAACAAATTTTAAAACCACAAGCAGTTGCGAAAAACTGAGATTTTAAGGTATATATTCCGCTCCATTTTGATAGGTTACAACAATGCATTATTGCGTGTGGTAAAACAGAGATCGTTCATTGTTCAGCTATTAAATTTAAAGTCAGAAATAGTTTAAAAATATCAACAGTGGATTTCTTTTTGTATGCTGTAAATCCCAACATAATCACACACAATCATACACAATCATACCAAGAATCTAATGAAACACGGTGTAAACACTCGCCAGTTTAGCAGTTGAAATAAATATTGTACCCCCCCCCCAATCCAAGTTGAACTCGCATTTGACTGGAGTGTACATTTTATGACTTGTACTCAGTGAAAACTAGAGATGTCAATATTTCTAAAATTCATACTAATGAAAAATGTTTCAGTGTTTGAAAACAGCCCATGTCTGCAAGAGTGTAGCTGTGATGTTGATATTTGGGGGACACAATATATTTGTTGCTAAATGTTTCTGTTATTCGGGGGGGGGACCACATTGCATGTCTTTGAATTCCTACGATACATGGTTGAACCGAAATGGCTTTTTAATTCAACAAACTGTGCAACAGAATGGAAGTCAATGTTTTTAGTAAACAGTATCCTTGCAGGCACATAGCCTGATCCACAACATCGTACGATCAATAAAAGTCTGATGTCTTTCTTGTTTACGAGACTCGTTACAAAATTATAGGTGTATTTTCATCCCAGCTTGAAGGAAATGTTTTCAACCTCCAGGAACTTTTTGAGCAAATTTTGCAGTCAAGTTGTGATGCAGGACCTATTTTATCTGTTTGATGACAGAAATTAGTCTCCATAACCCTGTAGTAGGATTTACTGTACAAACATCAAACCCCAAAAGAGGGACAATCTGTGACTGCGCTAAATCAACTCCTCTGCTGCCATCCTATCATCCAGCATCTGTGTCTAGTTTTTATAATTATGCATGTCCCACTTAGTTTGTTTTAATGGCAATTCATGCCACCACTTATTTAGTATTCATATCTCTGATATTGTCATTTAAATGGTGCTCCCCACAGGCCATCTAGGTGGTAATTAAATTATTGTGGATTTGCTATAACATGTGATTTCTTTCGTAAACTGCCAACACACACACAAAAAAACCATATAACTTATTGGTCTGCTTTGGTATCCAGTTCTCTTGCTAATCATTGCAGTCTGGATGTAGACTGAGGAAGTAAAATCTCCAGGATATTGATATGTTTACCTATTTATCCTAACTTTGAATGCCAGGGGTGTGTCACCAATGATAATCCATGTATCAGAGCATTGTAGTGTTGATGGACAGTGATATTCTAACTAAAATATTCCTTGCAAAAATTCCTTGTAAATTCATTACTTGGTGGGAAGGTGATTAGTCAAATCAGGTGTGTAATTGCTGTCTTGGAAAAAAAGTCCCCAGGGTTCTTTCTACAATGGATTGAGAAACAATTGCGTAGAACTATCTAAATCCTAAATGATTGGTTACCAAATGCATTAGCCGGCGTTTGGTAAGTGGTCAGGATAACAAATATCCACTTAATTGATTTGCAGGGACACATTCTACCACTGTTTGTATTAATCTGTCTGATAACTGCAATTTAAATTTGTCTTTGCTTCCTATGTGATTGTTTACATTTTATAAATGTAGAAGAAATCTCACAGTCAATTACCTAATCTCACATAGATATACTGTACTAAAGCATGCTCTTTGAGATAAATTTTACACCTATCCTTCATTCTCCATTTGAATTGTCAAGGTACTGTAATACAGTTGGCCTGGGAAATGTTTTGTGTGTTTGTTTCTTTCACTCGTCATGCTCTTTAGAGCTGGCAGAATTTATAAGTCTGACTGAACTGTCAATTTGATTAATTAATCTGAACCAGTTCTGTAATTCGTGCTTCAGATTTGACTGTGATTCTGAGAAGGTGCCAGGTGATTCTGGATGGTTTAGATTGTGGCGCCAGCTTTTCCACCCCTTAGGTACAGGTTAAGAAAGATGAAGCTCTTTTCACTTCGATTTGACATCCTTGAACAGCTTCCAGACTGGATGATACTTATAACTCAAAACGGTTTAATAAAGAGCTGAATCATTTCAGCAAGAGCGGGAAATCATTTCAGATTTTTTTCCTTTTTTTAAGTGCTCATGGGAAGCTTGAAGAAGAAATGAACACTTTATTATATTGCATGAGTGACCTTGAAATGTTTACAAATATCTATAACTGTCAACAGATTTGTTTGGCCATTAGCGATAGATCCAAGGTCACGGCGCGTTCAGGCTCACGGGCTAACACTGAATTCATGGCAAAGGAAGACATACTTAACCTTCAGTAATAGCTGGTGATCCTGCACAGAAAGCTTTCCTGACCTCAACATTTTTAGATGTACTGTATTTTGTGTACAATGTATTTTTTCATGGTACTGTATGTATGTTGGCAAACACATTCTTTGTGTATTTTAACAGGGTTTGCTGTACTCATGAATCAATTTCTGTTTCACAGTCCATTAAAACACAGATCAGGAACAGGAAACAAATTGAGGAGGTGATACTGTCTGGTCACCTTGTTTGTGTCTCCGCTGGAACAAGTAAGCATTTACACAACAAACTGCGCAATGTAAGGGAATTACTGTATAACTTAATGGTGTGAGAAGGCAAGCGCGCGAAAGAAAAAATGGATTTAGTGAACCACTACATAGACTTGTTCAATAAAAAATTAATTTTTGTTGAAACATGTTTTCAGGTTTATTCACACAAATCAAGCATGTTCTAAAGGCAGAAAGAGCATGATTGGTTCATTCAAATAGTATAACTACTTTTCTGGAGAGTGGGATCTATAGTTCATCTTGTTACTTTAAATAAGTATAGCTTCCATTTTCCAGCAAATTCGGGTAATTTGCTTTTCAGTTATTACTTGAAATACTGAGCAGATAATCAAATATACATTTGATTCAATTGTGAAACTGTATTTTAACTAGTTATATTTGAGACATTTACCGAATTCCTCCGGTTGTGCCATTGCAATGGTGAAGCAACGCCCGACTATTGATCGCTTGTGGAACACCAAACGCACCACAGCCAAGTACTGCAAGGCAAACCTACGTTTTCAGACTGCTCCATTGACGATGAAGGACTTCTGCCACAATGCAATGGGTTTGACTGGTTTGGTGGGCATTGGGCATGCCTGGTGTGTTACGGCTAATGTCCACCAAATCTGTCTGTTATATTTTCATGGTTCTCTTGTGTGCGTTGGTTGCGCATGTCCTTTGCATTGCTGTCAGCGTCAATGGAATGTTGAGGGGCTTTTTAGATTTCTCTTGGTTCCCTGACATATTTGATCATAGCACATTGCTACCGGGACATCTGTGTCAGTATAAATAATTTGCTGGTGAGTGCAAGCTATGCTTCATTAGTTTTGAAGTTATTACTTGTTAGTTTAAAGTTTAAATCTAGAATCCAGTCTACAGTAAATTAGATAATTCGTTTTTCAGTTATTTTTTTAAATGAAATACTGAGCAGATAATCAAATATACACTCACCTAAAGGATTATTAGGAACACCATACTAATACTGTGTTTGACCCCCTTTCGCCTTCAGAACTGCCTTAATTCTACGTGGCATGGATTCCACAAGGTGCTGAAAGCATTCTTTAGAAATGTTGGCCCATATTGACAGGATAGCATCTTGCAGTTGATGGAGATTTGTGGGATGCACATCCAGGGCACGAAGCTCCCGTTCCACCACATCCCGAAGACGCTCTATTGGGTTGAGATCTGGTGACTGTGGAGGCCATTTTAGTACAATAAACTCATTGTCGAGTTCAAGAAACCAATTTGAAATGATTCAAGCTTTGTGACATGGTGCATTATCCTGCTGGAAGTAGCCATCAGAGGATGGGACCATGGTGGCCATAAAGGGATGGACATGGTCAGAAACAATGCTCAGGTAGGCCGTGGCATTTAAACTATGCCCAATTGGCACTAAGGGGCCTAAAGTGTGCCAAGAAAACATTCCCCACACCATTACACCACCACCACCAGCCTGCACAGTGGTAACATGGCATGATGGATCCATGTTCTCATTCTGTTTACGCCAAATTCTGACTATACCCTCTGAATGTCTCAACAGAAATCGAGACTCATCAGACCAGGCAACATTTTTCCAGTCTTCAAATGACCAATTTTGGTGTGCTCTTGCAAATTATAGTCTCTTTTTCCTATTTGTAGTAGATGAGTGGTACTCGGTGGGGTCTTCTGCAGTTGTAGCACATCCGCCTCAAGGTTGTGCGTGTTGTGGCTTCACAAATGCTTTGCTGCATACCTCGGTTGTAACGAGTGGTTATTTCAGTCAAAGTTGCTTTTCTATCAGCTTGAAGCAGTCGGCCCATTCTCCTCTGACCTCTAGCATCAACAAGGCATTTTCGCCCACAGGACTGCCGCATACTGGAAGTTTTTCCCTTTTCACACCATTCTTTGTAAACCCTAGAAATGGTTGTGCGTGAACATCCCAGTAACTGAGCAGATTGTGAAATACGTAGACCGGCCTGTCTGGCACCAACAACCATGCCACGCTCAAAATTGCTTAAATCACATTTCTTTACCATTCTGACATTCAGTTTGGAGTTCAGGAGATTGTCTTGACCAGGACCACACCCCTAAATGCATTGAAGCAACTGCCATGTGATTGGTTGAGTAGATAATTGCATTAATGAGAAATTGAACAATATTTCTGTCAGATATTGTCAGTTGATTTACCCCTGCACTATAACTTGTGTGTGTCTGGTAATGCTACTCTGTCTCACCTTGTCTTTATATATTGACAAGTTAAATTTATGAGGATGCCATTGAAATAATGCAGGCACTACCTTGGAAAGTAGTGACTTGAGTGTGATTACACCAAGTGTCTGATATAACTGCTGAAGTATTCTTTGATGCATTTTGGAAAAAAATTTGTCATTTAAAAAGGCCTTTTATTAACATTGTGGAGTGTCCATTAGAAATATTTACTTTTGAGGTTGGTTCAACTACCGTCACAAATGGAGAAAACCCAACTGCAAGCACTCCAAAGACCAAAATGTTCATCATCATTCTTTAAAACAAGATGTTCAAAGTAAAATTTGACATTTGAAAATGTTCTTAGAATCTTGCCATAATCTAGTCAGAGTCCAAAACAAGAACAGAGGACTTGTAAAGAATTATGAGTATTAATTAGAGAACAGGTCCTTGGAAGGCTACAGAATGAATTAGTGCAGCACATAATTCATAATCTTCTTAATTGTGCTGTCAAACAATTAAAAAAATGAATGGCGAGAAATCACATTTTCTGTGTTAATCGCGATTAATCACAATTTTAGAATAAGTTCAAAGTTGGCCCTAAATAAAAACAAATCTTTTTAAAAGCAGTGCATTATGTTAAAATGACTATTGTGAACTATGACTATGAATTAATTTAGTGCAGTAGCTTTCTTTTTTCAGTTGCTCCATTACTGTCAGGCGTGGGCACAGAAAACAGGTAAGGAACCAAACACAGAGGTGTAAAAGCAAATGAAATGTTTATTGTTCGAAGATGGTATTATAGATTGTTAGGTCCAGGGTAAAAGTACCAAATCCGGAGGGCTTAGAATGATCAGGAGACAGGCTGGTTTCGGTACACAGTGGCGGGTAGTCATCCAGGCGAGGTTTGGCACAAAGAAGTGGGTAGTCTGTCAGACAGGGGTCAGTACACAGAGCAGATGGTAATCCAGGAGAAAAGGAGTGGAGGTTGTTGGAAGTACTCGGGAATGCAGGGTCTAGGAAGGAATGTAGATGGCACAATGAGAAATACTATAAACATGAAAATGCTGAATGATTGGTACAAGAATTGGACGGTCAGGCTAGATTAAGGTGTAACATCAGACAGTATTGTTACGTAGCTGTATAATAATCAGGCACTGGCTGACTGTCTTCTCCTCCCTAATAAAGGGAGGGAGACAATCAGCCCAGGTGTGGCAGAGGAGCAGGTGCAGGTGATGATTAGGGCAGGGGACTGGTGATCAGGAATGGGTGCCTTCGTGTGTGTAGGGATGATGGGATCTAGTGACAGGAACTGACAAACACATATAGAGACAAACCAGACACACACACACAGGGAAACCAGGAAGGGGACATACACTAGGAGGGGGAGACACAGCTCAGGAGGGTGGAACCATGACAATTACACCAAGTTTTCATGGCCTTTATGTTGGCCCTCACATAGTCCATGTAACTGTAAACAGAAGGTTCCACCATCTCCTACCACTGTGCTCTTGATCAAGGCACCATGTATAATCACTGCTCTATTAGGCTACAGTATACAATTCAACTGCTCTATCTGGAGAGAAGCTGGGTGTGCAACTTGTGTCATGGTTTGTCCAGTAGCTCATGTGTCCTACATGTGGTTAAATGGGGCTAGGACACCTTTGAAGGATGTAACATTAAGACCGAATATTTATCTTTATTAATTATAAATTAAGTGAATGGGGATTCAAATGCAAAAAATGCATCTAATGGCAGGTAGAAATCTATAAATCAGAGAGAGCTGTATTATTTATACAATATGTAAGTTTGTTAGTTCTGCTAATGTAATGTTTTGGTGGAACAGTGACATTTGACACTAAGAAGTGTCAGGTAAATAATGTGTATTCACAACACGAATGCCAACTCTGTACTGCGCTATAAAAAGAACTACCAGTTAAGCACTCCGGACATCTCCCACATTACGCATTTGAAAAGGCTGGTACAGACATTCTTACGTTTACATTTTAGCAGACGCTCTTATCCAGACTACAGGGACATTTCCCCTGGAGCTACTTAGGGTAAAGTGCCTTGCCCAAGGACACAACACTTGGCACAGTCGGGAATCAAACTGGCAGCCTCCCTAACCAATGAGCCATCTGCGCCCACATTCAGCACGTAAAAAACTATCACAAATCACACACTCGCTGTGGATGTTTACAGATGAAAAAGTATAAAAAAGTATAAAAATGTATGGAATTAAGGATTTTTAATCAATTGCATGCCTTAATGCATTCATTTTAGCAGCCTTACTATTTAATGATACATTCTGCGATATTAGACATCTAAAGCCAAAAATCTGGTCCTTGCTTGATACTCTGTTTCTTTCTCTGAGCTGTTTAGGGTACTACTTTTGCTCTCTTGCTCTGCTGTGTCTAGATGTTGGGCCCGCCTTTTAACCTCATTGGACTTCACTGTGCAGCTCTGGTTTGATTGACAGTTCTGCCAACCGTACTTTCTCTACTTCAGCACAAACAGCCAACTTTGTGAACTTGTGTCCAATGTGGAGGATCTGCGGCTACTTGTGATACAGAGGATCTGTGAACCACTGTCTTTAAAGTCAAAACCTTGTTACCTCATCCTGGTAACACAGCACCCCTTTTGGGGCGTAAGCCTTTCATTACCAAAGTACAAAGGCAGGTAGGCTGTGATGTGCTGGAGATGTAAATCGCCCAACATCTTCTATCATGCCCTTCTTTGTGACAAGCGTCAGGAGGAAGGAGAAACCAGAGTCTATATCTAGGGTGGTCCGGCAAGCTACACTATTGCCTTCGGTGGTACACATTTACTGCTGCAGCATGTATTCGATTCTGGCCCACAGCTCTCTCAGGAAAAAAGTTTATCCTTCCCCATGCTATCAAAGTAATATTTCTCATAGATATATACACAAATACATTAGAAAAATGCCTTAATACTATTCATGATCTATGCTGCTTACCCCCTCTTTTTTAACAACAAAGATAAAGCTGATGCTGATTTTCTTTAGTACAACAGGCATGTCTGTCAGATGATGAGATGCAGCAGCTCTCCTAGTTGCTGGAGGTGTACAGTGAGGTCTGTAACATCTGGATGAACCACAGTGTTCAAACATAACATAGTGTGTCAATAAGGTACCTATTTGATCTAAATGTTGCCTTGGAGGTAGAGCTGCCTCACTGGTTGATATTTAAACAATTCCATCCATTCTTCTGCATCAGATTCAGAAATCAAATATTTCACTGAGCTAAGCTGCTTCCCTTGTTATCAGGGCCGAGAGAATATAGAACCACACATCTTTTTTTTGACAGGTCGGCCCGCTCATTTCCCCAAACATACTGTCTTCCTATTGGCTGAGACAATTTAGGCTCCGCTCCTTTCCTGTTTGACATGTGGACAACACACGGGGCAACATGTGTTAGGCACACAGGGCAAGCATCCAGTTTGGCAAAGTGACGCAAATGCGGAAGTGCCTTAAACCTGCAATATATCTGAATTCCAGATGGGGGCGATACGTCTCGTTGCAAAAGATTTCGGTTTCTGTAGAAGTCTATGAGAGTTTGAGCCAATTCTCACTTGATTTATTACCTTAGTAAACATTTTCAAAATGAGTATATGTTCTTAATCGCTAGATTTAAGCCTTCTGCGATACATAATGATGTTCATTTTTTGAATTATGGTCTCATTGATTTTAAAATCGGCAATAAAGCAGGGGGTGTTTTAGGGACTGGCTATGATGTGATTGACATTGACAGTGCCAATGAAAGTGTTGTAATGTAACGTGGAGGATGATGATGGTAGTTTGGTGGTTATAAGGATGATGATAATGATGAAGAAGTTGGTAGTGTGGTGGTGATGATGATGATGATGATGATGAAGATGATGGTATTGTGATGATGATGATGATGTTAAAGATGGTATTGTGGTGATGATGATGATGATGATGAAGATGTTGATGTTGATGATGGTGATGATGAAGATGTTATTGTGGTGATGATGATGATGATGATGTTATTATGGTGATGATGATGATCATGATGATGATGATGATGAAGATGTTATTGTGGTGATGATGATGATGATGATGATGAAGATGTTGATGTTAATGATGGTGATGATGATGATGATGATGATGATGGTGATGATGATGGTGATGATGATGATGATGGTGATGATGATGATGATGATGATGGTAGTGTGGTGGTGATGATGATGATGATGATGGTAGTGTGGTGGTGATGTTGATGATGGTGATGATGATGATGATGGTGATGATGATG
>JACXGM010019493.1:0-18479 GCA_016801145.1 Umbra pygmaea
GGAGATCTTCAATAACAGTATCTTTACTGCCCTCATGTGGCTGACTGGAGTTCTTCAATAACAGTATCTTTACTGCCCTCATGTGGCTGACTGGAGATCTTTACATAATCACAGGTTGGTATACTGTTATAGCTTGCATTAAAATGTGTTGCCATTGGATGACTGTTACACACACCTCGCAGGAAGGAGGGGACCGTAACCATGTTGCTAAAGGACCCTCAGAGGACAGAGAAAGAGGTATGGAGTCATGGGTGCAAGTAAGGACACTGACACATGCAATACCATTAAAACAAGGCTTTATTTAGGCCATGGCAAATATTAGGATAAGGGGCTGGACAAAACCAAAGCAAGAAAATCAAAAGTATAAACCACACCCCTAACCAACTTTGTAACACAAAGCTAAACTAAGCTGGCACACTGTTAGGCGCCCTAAAAAAAATACAAGGGGTGGTCTGCCCAGAGCTTACGTAGTGTATTTACACAGTGGAGCTACCTAACGGAACATGTATGCCCTCAGTGGAGTTAGCACTGTCAGCTCCAATTTGCAGCTGATGGTCACCACCTGCTGGAAACACACACAGATAATGCAGACACACAAACACAACGTAGAACACGACACAAACATTTAACTGGGGGATGTAACAATGACATATGTCACTTACCTACACATACAGGAACTCTGCCACTCCAGCCTGAGTCTAGACAATTCCTTTCAGCGCTGCCCACAAGAATATAGCTGAAATATAGAGATGTTTGGTAAGTGTTTGGAACATTACTTTCAGGATAGCAAATATTATAACAGTATACACAACTCTGATCTTGACAAATCATACCTAGAAGGCAAAGTTTATCGATGTTTTTTATAAAAAATTTATTCACATATATTAGTAGGACCAACAAATAGACATGTTTGTTTAGTAACATATATTAGTAGGGCCTACAAATAGACATGTTTGTTTAGTCACATATATTAGTAGGGCCTACAAATAGACATGTTTGTTTAGTCACATACATTAGTAGGACCTACAAATAGACATGTTTGTTTAGTCACATATATTAGTAGGGCCTACAAATAGACATGTTTGTTTAGTCACATACATTAGTAGGACCTACAAATAGACATGTTTGTTTAGTCACATACATTAGTAGGACCTACAAATAGACATGTTGGTTTAGTCACATATATAAGTAGGGCCTACAAATAGACATGTTGGTTTAGTCACATATATAAGTATGGCCTACAAATAGACATGTTTATTTAGTCACAAATATTAGTAGGGCCTACAAATAAACATGTTTGTGAAACCTGAATATTAGGTGAAAATGAAAGATGGCTCTACACTCACGGAAAACACCAAAGACATACCAATGTAATTAACCTCCACCATGAAATAATGGAGGAAACAAGCCACCAGTCAATGCAGACATGCCAGTAGTGTTGGCCAGATGGAGGCGCTATAAAGAGCAGTTAATAATCCAAACTTAGCAGGTTCAAAACCCTCACTCTGTTTGACCTATAGCAAGTCATTTGGTATTCATGTGATCAGAAGCAGTTGTTCTCTTTCAGGAAAGGGAATTCTGCTATAACATACAATGTTCATTGTTTCCGTAACTACTCCCTGACAAATATAAATGTTACAGACTGAAGAGTTGTATTTTTTTTTACGATAGGTTGGCAATATGCATTTTATTTCTACAAAATATCTTCAGTCATCGTATGAGTATATTTTTAAGGGAGAGTGGTCTCACGGTGAGTTCGAGATTTTTTCGAATGAGGTCTGCGCACTTAGCGACAGACATTGAGACATCCCTACAGACACAGAACCATGTCAGACCCGAACCGCTTTCAGGTTATTCACCGGAAAAGGTTATTAAAATGCTACTCCTCTTGTATATAAGTAAATGAAACAAAATGAATCATACGGACACAAACCTGATAAGTGTGGTCTAGGTAATAAATGTAGTTTAGTTAAAGTTACAGTGCAGAGCATTATTTAATGTTTGGTTTTAGATTCTTTTAGCTGCATCTAACGTAGACACAACTAATCGAAGATGTAATTCTTTGCCAAATTGAAAGAATGTGTTGGTAAACAATCGGCAATTCCACTTGAAGTTATCAACTACTTCTAATGAAGACTTCTAATGTTAGCTTCTGGATTGAAAAAGAGCATATCAACCCTTGCACAGTTGTTTTATAAAATAAGAGATGTGGCATTTAACTTACAGTTTGTATCATCACATGGTGTAAACCATGTAATGTTTACTCTTATCCAAGACAAATGTACTAATTACAAATAACAATGTTCCTATTTAGATGAAGTATGACATGTCAACTCTAAGAGGACACTAATTGTCAACAAAAGAGAAAGAGTGATAAAATAGCTTTAGAAAGCAAAGCTTTGTACTGACCCTGGGTTACATATAGCTGTCACTGTGGCACCAAACGAGATCCCTTCAGAAAGATCTAATTGCCCGTTGACAATTTCTCCTGGGTTACCACAAGACTTTGCTGAAGGGAAAAAGAATCAGTCAGACTGAATGTATGGAGAAATGTATAGTAGCCTAAAATCCACAACTGTGCTAACATTCTGCTCTAAACAGGCCTAGACTTAGCCTGGGAGAACCCTGTCGGACTCCCGGCAAATTTAGATTTGCTCTGCAAGGAAGTCTGGCCAAAAGCACATTCAAGCCCATTTCCAATTTTTCCAAATCGAGGCACCAACCACAACCATTGAGGCTGGCTTTATACGATGACGATAGCGCAGCTTTATACAGTCATTGGTTGAAGCAGACAATTACAACAATGGCTGCTGCAATGGAACATCCGCAATATCACTCGTTCGAATCAGCTATCGCATCTGTTTTAAGCAATTTGATTCTTTCCTTTTTGTTAAAAACGGAGCAAAGAACAAAACTCGAAGCCTTCATATCTAAAAAAAGATTTTTACGGTCTTGACGACTCGACTCGGGAAAAGTCTGACATATCCAATTGCGCCGAGAGACATTTGAGCGGCGTCCGTTGGTGACGCCCCTTTGGAAATGGGCTGTGAATGAACCTTGCCCAGACCCACTGCTGGAAACACACACAGATAATGCAGACACACATCACAATGTAGAACATGACACAAACATTTAATTGGGGGATGTAACAATGATGTATGTCACTTACCTTCACACACAGGAACTCTGTCACTCCAGCCTGAGTCTAGACAATTCCTTTCACTGGTGCCCACAAGAATATAGCTGAAATATAGAGATTTAACATTAAGTGTTTGGCACATAACTTTAGGATAGCAAATGTTATAACAGTATACACAGCTCTGATCTTGACAAATCATACATAGAAGGCAAAGTTTAATGATGTTTTTTAGTCACATATATTAGTAGGACCTACAAAAAGACATGTTTGTTTAGTAACATATATTACTACGGCCTACAAATAGACATGTTTGTTTAGTCACATATATTAGTAGGGCCTACAAATAGACATGTTTGTTTAGTCACATATATTAGTAGGGCCTACAAATAGACATGTTTGTTTAGTAACATATATTAGTAGGGCTTACAAATAGACACGTTTGTTTAGTCACATATATTAGTAGGACCTACAAATAGACATGTTTGTTTAGTCACATATATTAGTAGGGCTTACAAATAGACATGTTTGTTTAGTCACATATATTATTAGGACCTACAAATAGACATGTTTGTTTAGTCACATATATTATTAGGACCTACAAATAGACATGTTTGTTTAGTCACATATATTAGTAGGGCCTACAAATAGACATGTTTGTTTAGTCACATATATAAGTAGGGCCTACAGATAGACATGTTTGTTTAGTCACATATATAAGTAGGGCCTACAGATAGACATGTTTGTTTAGTAACATACATTAGTAGGGCCTACAAATAAACATGTTTGTGAAACCTGAATATTAGGTGAAAATGAAAGATGGCTCTACACTCACGGAAAACACCAAAGACATACCAATGTAATTAACCTCCACCATGAAATAATGGAGGAAACAAGCCACCAGTCAATGCAGACATGCCAGTAGTTTTGGCCAGATGGAGGCGCTATAAAGAGCAGTTAATAATCCAAACTTAGCAGGTTCAAAACCCTCACTCTGTTTGACCTATAGCAAGTCATTTGGTATTCATGTGATCAGAAGCAGTTGTTCTCTTTCAGGAAAGGGAATTCTGCTATAACATACAATGTTCATTGTTTCCGTAACTACTCCCTGACAAATATAAATGTTACAGACTGAAGAGTTGTATTCTTTTTTTACGATAGGTTGGCAATATGCATTTTATTTCTACAAAATATCTTCAGTCATCGTATGAGTATATTTTTAAGGGAGAGTGGTCTCACGGTGAGTTCGAGATTTTTTCGAATGAGGTCTGCTCACTTAGCGACAGACATTGAGAGACATCCCTACAGACACAGAACCATGTCAGACCCGAACCGCTTTCAGGTTATTCACCGGAAAAGGTTATTAAAATGCTACTCCTCTCGTATATAAGTAAATGAAACAAAATGAATCATACGGACACAAACCTGATAAGTGTGGTCTAGGTAATAAATGTAGTTTAGGTAAAGTTACATTGCAGAGCATTATTTAATGTTTGGTTTTAGATTATTTTAGCTGCATCTAACGTAGACACAACTAATCGAAGATGTAATTCTTTGCCAAATTGAAAGAATGTGTTGGTAAACAATCGGCAATTCGACTTGAAGTTATCAACTACTTCTAATGAAGACTTCTAATGTTAGCTTCTGGATTGAAAAAGAGCATATCAACCCTTGCACAGTTGTTTTATAAAATAAGAGATGTGGCATTTAACTTACAGTTTGTATCATCACATGGTGTAAACCATGTAATGTTTACTCTTATCCAAGACAAATGTACTAATTACAAATAACAATGTTCCTATTTAGATGAAGTATGACATGTCAACTCTAAGAGGACACTAATTGTCAACAAAAGAGAAAGAGTGATAAAATAGCTTTAGAAAGCAAAGCTTTGTACTGACCCTGGGTTACATATAGCTGTCACTGTGGCACCAAACGAGATCCCTTCAGAAAGATCAAATTGCCCGTTGACAATTTCTCCTGGGGGACCACACGACTTTGCTGAAGGGAAAAAGAATCAGTCAGACTGAATGTATGGAGAAAATGTATAGTAGCCTAAAATCCACAACTGTGCTAACATTCTGCTCTAAACAGGCCTAGACTTAGCCTGGGAGAACCCTGTCGGACTCCCGGCAAATTTAGATTTGCTCTGCAAGGAAGTCTGGCCAAAAGCACATTCAAGCCCATTTCCAATTTTTCCAAATCGAGGCACCAACCACAACCATTGAGGCTGGCTTTATACGATGACGATAGCGCAGCTTTATACAGTCATTGGTTGAAGCAGACAATTACAACAATGGCTGCTGCAATGGAACATCCGCAATATCACTCGTTCGAATCAGCTATCGCATCTGTTTTAAGCAATTTGATTCTTTCCTTTTTGTTAAAAACGGAGCAAAGAACAAAACTCGAAGCCTTCATATCTAAAAAAAGATTTTTACGGTCTTGACGACTCGACTCGGGAAAAGTCTGACATATCCAATTGCGCCGAGAGACATTTGAGCGGCGTCCGTTGGTGACGCCCCTTTGGAAATGGGCTGTGAATGAACCTTGCCCAGACCCACTGCTGGAAACACACACAGATAATGCAGACACACATCACAATGTAGAATATGACACAAACATTTAATTGGGGGATGTAACAATGATGTATGTCACTTACCTTCACACACAGGAACTCTGTCACTCCAGCCTGAGTCTAGACAATTCCTTTCACTGGTGCCCACAAGAATATAGCTGAAATATAGAGATTTAACATTAAGTGTTTGGCACATAACTTTAGGATAGCAAATGTTATAACAGTATATACAGCTCTGATCTTGACAAATCATACATAGAAGGCAAAGTTTAATGATGTTTTTTAGTCACATATATTAGTAGGGCCTACAAATAGACATGATTGTTTAGTCACATATATTAGCAGGACCTACAAATATACATGTTTGTTTAGTCACATATATTAGTAGGGCCTACAAATAGACATGTTTGTTTAGTCACATATATTATTAGGGCCTACAAATAGACATGTTTGTTTAGTCACATATATTAGTAGGATCTACAAATAGACATGTTTGTTTAGTCACATATATTAGTAGGGCCTACAAATAGACATGTTGGTTTAGTCACATATATAAGTAGGGCCTACAAATAGACATGTTGGTTTAGTCACATATATAAGTATGGCCTACAAATAGACATGTTTATTTAGTCACAAATATTAGTAGGGCCTACAAATAAACATGTTTGTGAAACCTGAATATTAGGTGAAAATGAAAGATGGCTCTACACTCACGGAAAACACCAAAGACATACCAATGTAATTAACCTCCACCATGAAATAATGGAGGAAACAAGCCACCAGTCAATGCAGACATGCCAGTAGTGTTGGCCAGATGGAGGCGCTATAAAGAGCAGTTAATAATCCAAACTTAGCAGGTTCAAAACCCTCACTCTGTTTGACCTATAGCAAGTCATTTGGTATTCATGTGATCAGAAGCAGTTGTTCTCTTTCAGGAAAGGGAATTCTGCTATAAGATACAATGTTCATTGTGCCCATAACAACTACTCCCTGACAAATATAAACGTTACAGACTGAAGAGTTTTATTCTTTTTTTACGATAGGTTGGGAATATGCATTTTATTTCTACTAAATATCTTCTGTCATTGTATGAGTATATTTTTAAGGGAGAGTGGTCTCACGGTGAGTTCGAGATTTTTTCGAATGAGGTCTGCTCACTTAGCGACAGACATTGAGACATCCTTACAGACACAGAACCATGTCAGACCCGAACCGCTTTCCGGTTATTCACCGGAAAAAGTTATTAAAATGCTACTCCTCTCGTATATAAGTAAATGAAACAAAATGAATCATACGGACACAAACCTGATACGTGTGGTCTAGGTAATAAATGTAGTTTAGTTAAAGTTACAGTGCAGAGCATTATTTAATGTTTGGTTTTAGATTATTTTAGCTGCATCTAACGTAGACACAACTAATCGAAGATGTAATTCTTTGCCAAATTGAAAGAATGTGTTGGAAAACAATCTGCAATTCGACTTGGAAGTTATCAACTACTTCTAATGAAGACTTCTAATGTTAGCTTCTGGATTGAAAAAGAGCATATCAACCCTTGCACAGTTGTTTTATAAAATTAGAGATGTGGCATTTAACTTACAGTTTGTATCATCACATGGTGTAAACCATGTAATGTTTACTCTTATCCAAGACAAATGTACTAATTACAAATAACAATGTTCCTATTTAGATGAAGTATGACATGTCAACTCTAAGAGGACACTAATTTTCAACAAAAGAGAAAGAGTGATAAAATAGCTTTAGAAAGCAAAGCTTTGTACTGACCCTGGGTTACATATAGCTGTCACTGTGGCACCAAACGAGATCCCTTCAGAAAGATCAAATTGCCCGTTGACAATTTCTCCTGGGGGACCACACGACTTTGCTGAAGGGAAAAAGAATCAGTCAGACTGAATGGATGGAGAAAATGTATAGTAGCCTAAAATCCATAACTGTGCTAACATTCTGCTCTAGACAGGCCTAGCCTGGGAGAACCCTGTCGGACTTCCGGCAAATTTAGATTTGCTCTGCAAGTCAGTCTGGCCAAGAGCCCATTCAAGCCCATTTCCAATTTTTCCAAATCGAGGCACCAATCACAACCATTGAGGCGGGCTTTATGCGATGACGATAGCGCAGCTTTATACTGTCATTGGTTGAAGTAGACAATTACAACAATGGCTGCTGCAATGGAACATCCGCAATATCACTAGTTCGAATCAGCTATCGCATCTGTTTTAAGCAATTTGAATGTTTCCTTTTTTGTTAAAAACGGAGCAAAGAACAAAACTCGAAGCCTTCATATCTAACAAAAGATTTTTACGGTCTTGACGACTCGACTCTGGAAAAGTCTGACATATCCAATTGCGCCGAGAGACATTTGAGTGGCGTCCGTTGGTGACGCCCCTTTGGAAATGGGCTGTGAATTAACCTTGCCCAGACCCACTCTCAGTCAGAACTGGTGTTAACCAGGCTAGCCTAGACTGGCATTTGACATAAAGGGAAGAAGTGAAATGTCATCAGCAGTTCTTGTATAGAATCAGATTTGTGCCAAAATTGTCAAACAACTTTTAGAATATCAAACAACAATACGTATTTGAGAGAAAATAAAACTCAGTGAAGCAAAAAAATGAATAAAACGTCTTACGTGGAAGTAAGATTGTGAGGGCTTGGAGGAAGAGGGGCGAAAGTGACTTTATAGGATAGACAAAATACAATTTTTACCACACTTCAATCACTTGTATTATTAACCTTAAACCACAATGAACATGTTCTAAAACATTAAAAAATTAAACAAATATGGCAAAAACATCAGATATGCCTTTTTGGCACCAAACATTTCCAAGTCTTCTATGGACATATTGGGCGTATCTGCTGAACAATGCAGAAAATAAATAGTCAAAAGGGGATTTGATTGAATAATTATCACTTGAATAACACTTGAACAAGTCATACATTTTCATCTGACTAATTCATGTTTTTTTTTCCTTTTTTCTCTTTTCCATTCTGGGCATCTGCTGAACAGATGACTGTAATAAAAGTCACTGAACTTGCTAAAAACACTTCTGATTGGGAATTCATGAGTTGTTCAATTTATTTCATTACATTCATTCATTTTTTTTTAATACTCTATGCAATTGACAGTTCTCTCGTTCCTTTTACCCATTTCTCTTTTCTTTTTTGTTCAACCACTTCAATTACTCTGAGTCTATTCATTGACCACATCCAAAGAATCATGTTGCGTCTTATTTGCTTTTCTGTTCACTAGTTTGTTTAGTTCTACTCACTGTCCACTGTCAGAGCATAGTAGAACTCTGTGTATGTGTGAGGAATACTACCATTGCTGCATACGGTGATTAGACCTTTAATGCATTGATCACAGGAGGGTTTGAACACGTAATGGTTTCTTCTGGTGCCCCTGGTTGCCTGCTTTGCCACCTTCAGTTCATGGAAGGTTGGGCCGGTAAAATCATACTTGAAGAAGATTGTTCTGGGTTCTTTTGTGTAGGGAATCCATTCAATCATCTGCCAATGCTTTTCCATTCTTATCTTTGGTTTTGTTTTTGAGTATGTGATTGGAGAAAGACTTGAAGTCCAGGAAGTTCTTGTGACCAAGTTTATGTACGGTGTATGGTTTGTTCCTTCTTGCCACCCTCACAAGTGTGTAGTAGCCATCAGGGGAGTAGATTGGAACCTTTCTCCTCACAGTTTCTAATGCAGCATACACGCTGTCACACTCCATCTGGCTGTGACCAGACTCCATGTGATTATGGTCAACAGTAGAGAGGGGCAATGTGCTGTGACTGCATGCAGGCACAATGTGCTAAAGGCAGCATTTCTTTTCTGTCCACCACATGTATCTGAATAAAGAACTGCATATTTGACTTCAGAAATTGTGGTGAAAGGTCTGAGTAAACACAAGTGCTGATCTCTGATGATCCTCAGCCACCTTCTCCCACATGCCACATGTAACACTCGACATCTTTACTGTCCATTTCGTATACAGTGAGGTTGGAGGTACTACACTTGCGTGAGTAGAACAGGCTACTAACGTTGCTCCAGGGGGTGGTTAACACTTGCTCCAGGTCAAAAGTGACAGCCTTGTATGACTCCTGTTCCTTTGCATTCTTTTTGACATTATCTTTATGTTCTCTGGCCTGATTTTTTCTTAACTGGTGTGCCTCAAAGTCATCCTTTCGACGTCTTTTCACTGTCTTCTAAGCGTTGGTACTATTCACAGTATTTGCACGTGTCCTTCTTTGGAGTGTGAAAAGCTAGATTGAACTCAGTGTCAAACACCATTCTATAAAGACTTTGTTTTTCTGGTTTATCTCTTATCTCTTTATACAGTGCTTAATACAGTGCTTAATACAGTGCTTAATACAGTGCTTAATACAGTGCTTAATACAGTGCTTAATACAGTGCTTAATACAGTGCTTAATACAGTGCTTAATACAGTGCTTTATACAGTGCTTAATACAGTGCTTAATACAGTGCTTAATACAGTGCTTTATACAGTGCTTAATACAGTGCTTTATACAGTGCTTTATACAGTGCATACATTTTTGGCACATTCAGAGATCCTTCCAAGTAGAGCTTGTTTGTATCTTTCCTGGGATTCAAGTTTTGGGAAAGACTTGATATGCTCTTGTATTTTGTCTTTGCTACTCCCAGGCACTTCGTTTTGAGGTGCATGTCGCCCTTTCTTGCTTGGAGGGGAAATTCCCAATTCACTAGATGGATGGCCACCTGCAGACCTTGCAAATTTCTCAGACACATAAAACGTCTTCAAAAAGAAGTCTTTGCATACCTTTATCTGTCTTCCCTCAAATGTTAGATAATACTCAAACAAATGAATTATTCTTGAGATTCTTTCACTGTTTTTTTTCCCTCTTTTGATAACGTGATTGACAATGAAGTCTTTCTGCCTTACTGCATCTCCCATCTTCCAATAATGTTGAAATATCCTTCCCCTTACTGGATCTGGGAAGTTCTGATTGCATTTGTAACGATGCAATCAGAGGCACAGATCTTCTCCCTCACCTTCCTTCTTGAAACATGAAGACCATGTGAATTAATGTTGCTTTGGCCCGAATATCTAAATCTTTTATGTTTTTTTCTTTTCCAATTTTCAACATCTCTCTGTCTTTTTCTTACTTTTTGTGGTGTGTCATCCTCTTCGTGGCCACTTTCAACCCCTCTCTCCTGAACAAGCTCAACGTCTACCGTCTCTCTCCCTTGATGTTCTGCGGTCTCCTCTTCTGGCAACTGTTAGCCCCTCCCTCCTGAACAAATTCTAGCACAATGTCTACTGTCTCAGTCCGTTGATCTTCTTCTGTCTCAATGTGTCCCTCATCAATTGCATGATCTGTCTCCCTGTCTGTCTCTCTTCCTCCATCTTCTGCTGTCACCATGTGTCCCTCTTTTTCTTCTCTCTCCCTCATCTCATGCTTTGTCCCTAAATTTTATCATGAATATTTATTAATATCCTACATGAATGCCCTGATACTAATAATTCGGGGTAGGGATTAGATAAGGTGAATGTTCAAACTTCTATGCGAGTCAGAACTCACTTCCTCCATCATGTGCTGTCTCCATCTGCCTCTTAATTTGTACTCTCTTCCTCACCTCATGTGGCTGTGTCCCTTAATGTTAAACACATGCATATTTATTAATATAATATCCTACATGAGTGCCCTGAATCTATTAGTTCAAGGCTAGGTAAAAGAAGATTATGAGAATGTTTAAATTTCAGAACACTAGTTAGCAGGCACAGTTAGCCAGATCAGACCAAATCAATGGAATTAACGTTAGCCATGCTAGGCTAGTCTAACAAGGTAAGGCTCTCAAAGCATGATTATGTCTTACTGTCATCACTCTTGTGAGGACATGCATTAAAAAAACAGCTCTTTTCAACTTCTCAATATAGGATTCATCAGTTTGTTTCATAATATTCATCAAAATCTTTGAAACAAAAAATGGCTGTTCGTCTTCCACCCAAAAACAGCCCCATCTTTCATTTCATTTGTTTCCTGTGGATCCACACTTAAAAGCCAAATGTATTCAGGCGATCCGAAGAGAGGAGGGAACAGTTTTAATATAAAAAGAGGTAGCACCTATGTCTGCAGCCGGCACTTCATCCGGATGATTAGATTGCTGGCTGCGTCGTTCGTTGCCTGAAGAGTAGTGTTGTCCCAAGCCTATTCCGTTGGAACAATTTTTTGCTCCTTTGAGAAGGGAGTCAGTATATGACAGAACCTACAAACATCAGTCTATCCAGCTATACTGTGAAGATAGCAACGTGGTTGTAATGATCCCCTTCCCTCACCGGCCTGGATCTGGACTGGACTCTTGGGACATTTTCTGTTGACTGTCATTCTAGTTTTCTTTTGAGTTCATGTATAGTCTGTTTGTGTTTTGGTTCCTTTGGTCTCTGCTGCCCTCTTGTGTTCATGTACTGTCATCTGTCTTCTGTTTTGGTAGTTTATGTCAAGGCCATTAGTCCCAGCTGTATCTCATTTTAGCGATGTCTTGCCTTATTTAAACCCCAGTGTTTCATGGTCCTTTGCTGGCTCATTAACAAGCTCTGGCTTTATTATTATTATATATTCCGTGGTATTTACAAAGACTGCCAGTAAGAGCGCGCCTCTATTCTGCGGGGGGAATTTACCGCCTCTTAAAAGCAGGTGTAAACCAGCAAGCACATTTTCCTGTGTGTTCAAATATAGCCTACGTCAATGGCAGAAGTGACAGCAACAACTTCCAAACATAGCACCTAATAGACTTGGCTCAAAAAAAGAGAAATGCCTCGATCTGTTCCATTTTTGATAAGCAATTTGCGATTATTGACCTAGCTATATAACACTCTTTAATTACTTAACCACATCGGTTGACCACACATACCTTCATTCTCATTCACCTCTTCAGTAGTAGTTAGCGTGTCTATTTCTGGTGGACCTGAACCGGTTCTCCTCGATTGTGCCCGGTTGTACGCAACCTTCTCTTTTGTTCTGCACGTTATGTCTTGCCACTGTTTTTTTACCTCCTCCACTTCTCTCCGTGTAGATGATAATGAGTTGATTTAACTTGTTAAGGCAATCCAAATAGATTTTTTTCTGAGGGTGTGGATGTTCTGCCCTGTAATATGTTCAGGTTTGCTGTTACTTCATGCACTAAGATTTTAATTTCTTCTTCAATAAATTTAAGCTTGCTGCTTTCTTTTTCCGTAGGGAGATCCATGATAGATACATACGGGCCCATTGTTTGCTCTTTTAGAGGCGCGCTAATAGAGGGCGGAGTATCCGCTGATTGCGTAATGGGTATCAGGTTTGATAAATACTACGCTAAATGTGGAAGCATAGCGTGCGCAATTACCGAACTCGCATAAACAGACACAGCGCAAACTGCGCTAGTGTTAGTAAATTCGGCCCCCAGTGTTATTTGTCTATGCCCTGAGGTCAGTCCTTACAATGGTGTCTAACGATGAATCACGACTACATGACAAACCCACCTGCAGGTAAGATTATTTATAATGTGTTTATTAAGTTAACGCTAGTCAAATATATGTAGCGTTAATGGATAAATGCATTTCTAACTGAACAATTTCATATGTCTATAACATAAACTGTTCATGAAATTCAACTAACGTTAGCCTACATCTGTAACTCTGTAACACAGTCTGTTGAGAAATTTCAAATGTAACGTTACTGTAGCAAGATGCTCCCGCGACATTTCAATGTTGCTGACTTGCAGCGTCAAGGCTATTTACTCCGTTAAGGTGCAGATCCACTTGTCCATGCTACACTTCTGTCGCAAGCTTATGGTGTCGGGACGCCACCCTCAATTTGTATGTTTCTACTCCATTTTTGCTACATCTACAAGAAAGGAAACACGACGAGCCTTCCCCCGTCTCCTCTGTGCTCTACTTCCATTGTATAGCCGCGTTGCGTTCAATGGATTCATTTGCATAACGCTGGGCATCTGCCAGCTTTATTGTTGCACAACATTTTCTCAAATACAGCGCCGCCTTCCCAGGATGCTGTGCGGGCGCGTTGAATTCACTTGACGTCCCCCATAGGAATAGAGCGAGGTGCGACGCAACATAAGTGTAGCACGGACAAGTGGATCTCCACATTAAGACTGTCCCCAGTGTTCTCCGTTTTCCCGTTCTTAGAGCGTGCCTGTTTCCCGCTCCCCTGTGTCAATGATGCTGTCCAGCTGTAAGGGGCATGTTCTAAATGGCATTCTTTCTGTAGTGATGTCATTAGTTGACATGATATGATTAGGCCTGTCACAATATGCAATAAGAGTAAATCCCAATTCTCTGTCTTACCCCTTCCTCTTACCCCTTCCCATAGGTTTGCACGTTCATGTGAGCGTAAGAGCTATCCGAATTCTCATTTTGATCTAGAGGTAGGGCTAAGGGGAAGGGATAGATACACCTTAAAACCAAGCATTTTCGAGAGCTTACTTGAAACCAAGGGGTACCCAGAATCAGAATACACTGCGCAATCGGCAACAATAGCAGCCAGATCATCAAGAGAGTGCAATAAATATATTTCTGTCTTAAATAATTGACTTTAAAATATCGACAGACTTGTTTTTTTCTGCTCTACACAGTACTGTACATATAAATTTGCAACCATGTTTGTTTTTAAAAATCGCTAGTTTTGTTACATTGCTGATTTGCACAACAGTCCCGCATTTCTCTGACTAGCCTTGAATGGAGTCCATGCATGTCTACAGTTTTAACTAAACTCCATTAGCAGTGGATTTTGTTTGATATCTTGAAAGTTTGTAATCAACACTTGTTGAAAGTTTGTAATCAAGAAGCAGCCAGCCAGCGATGACGTATGACAACGTAACTGTAACCAAGTGGTGCCTCATTTCATAGGGGTATTTTTTCATCCCTGTCTCTTACCACTCGGTTTTGAGGGACAAGGGCTAGGGGTAGGACAGAGAAATGGGATTCACCCCAAATCACTAAATCGCATGATAAATAAGGCAGCACACATGAATATTTAAATCGCCCACCAACAGAAAGGTCATAGTTTGTGGCAATATTGCCGATAAACTCAGTAAAATGCTGTGTTTATAGAGTTTAGAGTCTAAAATTATTAGAGTTAGGAGGGCGATAGAGTTAGGAGGGCGATAGCTCACCGCTAGACATACGGGACGGTTCCGGTCAAGGTGGAGGAATTGAGCTTCAAAGCTGGAAAAATGTGCTATATGGACAAGCCGGCAGCGTGATGAGAGAGAGTTATTTAAAATGGTTATGATCCCGCCCCCACGTCCACTAATACGAGTTTTAACATTTTAAAAATTAGAGGTCGGTGGAACCAGTTCTGAGAAGGGAGTTAAGTCGCCGACCTTCATCCAGGATTCTGTGATGAACATAAAATCCAGGTTGAGTGAAAAGTAAAAATAATTCAATACAATGTATTAGTATAAGAACTTATTCACCACAGAGCGGGCGTTTATTAGCGCCATCTTCGGAGTAGGAAGGGTAGCGTAGAATGAAGACGCTTTTCTTAATGAGTGGAGATTTCCGAGATTAGCTCCTTGCGGCCGGGAGCAGAGACTACTTTGGAGAGCAGCCCAAGTAACATGACTTCGAAACCAGGGAAAAACAGGACGGAGCCATCGATAGACCGCACCCCGCGGGCGCCAGGCAGCAGGGACGCTTCAAAGCAAGATACCTGTTTGTGGGTAAGCCTTCAGTTACGCAATGTATCCTCCTCGGGTTCCTCGTTTCTTCTTTCATTTTCTCTTCGGGGAGTTTAGTGGCCAGCAGCCGATATCATGCAGGGAGATTTATTGGAGTGGCTCGTGCGATTTGTAGCAGGGACAGTCCACGTCGAAGGATTGGGAGTTAGTAAGTGAGTCCACAGCAGAGAGGTGGATGTAAAGGAGAGTTTGTCGGGCATAGACCAGACGCGTAGAGGAGGTGACAGACACGGCTAGCAAACAGAGGAGAAGCCAGGAGAGCAACGGAGAGAGCAGCAGACGGCAAGCCGAACACACAGGCGCCATCTTTTTCAATGACTTAGAAGTCATGTTGCAAAACACTGACCTACCACCCCCTACTTTCTTCAGCCGATACTGTTCATCAGACAACCAAAATTGTTTCTACACCAAATTTCCATCCAAGAGGTTTTTGTCTATTTTTGGGAGTCGATTTCAGAATCTGCCCCTAGACTGGTGTACTGGACCAAAGCAAAGAGGGCAGGTGAGGAATACAAAATACTAAAACAGGACAACATTTAAAGGGCTGATTTGGTATTTTCTAAAATGGTTTGGGGACGTTCGTCTCACCCCTGTACACTGGGTGCATCTCAGATAAGGAGCTCACCAGGATCAGTGGAGTCCATCCCTTGCTGGAGCCAGGAGATGATATTATGGCAGACAAAGGGTTCCTCATTCAAGGCTTAGCTGACGTTGGAGCTAAGCCCATTATTCCACCTTTTAAGCGTTCAGCTCAATTCAGCAAGGAGGAAATAGAACAAACTAAAGCCACTGCCCGCCTCAGAATTATAGTGGAGAGAGTGATCAGAGAGTGATCAGTGAGGTAAAGTCCTTCCACATCTGGGACTCTCCCGTGCCGCTCACACTGATTGGCAGTGTGAATCAGATCTGGCGTAACTGCTGTGTTTTAACAAATTATCAAGGACCTTTTTGTTTTGAAGAGTGAATGAATTAATATTTTGTATATAAAAAATGTGTAAATAGTATATAAATAATTTAGTGTTCCCACATATTCTTAAAAATCAAATGAAATAACTGTTATATTTTTCTGTTGATATGTGACTTTGATTTTACAAACAAATTAGATGAACTATTAAATATTTTTGTTCAAAATTATGCATCCTTTAATTTTTTGGTATGTGTAACATCAACTGATTCAATAAATAACATCAAACATTTACAAAAAATAACATTACAGTTCATCAACAGTAAGACAGGAGGCAAAACTGAATGGTAAAGACAAGATTAGTGGAATTCAAGGTATGCATTCATGTACAGTGGGGCAAATTTAGTCAGCCACCAATTGTGCAAGTTCTCCCACTTAAAAAGATGAGAGAGGCCTGTCATTTTCATCATAGGTACACTTCACCTATGAGAGAAAACATGAAAAAAGAAATCCAGAAAATTACATTGTAGGATTTTTATGAAATTATTGGTAAACTATGGTGGAAAATAAGTATTTGGTCACCTACAAACAAGCAAGATTTCTGTCTCTTACAGACCTGTAACTTCTCTTTAAGAGGCTCCTCTGTCCTCCACTTGTTACCTTGTTAATGGCACCTGTTTTAACTTGTTATCAGTATAAAAGACACCTGTCCACAACCTCAAACAGTCACACTCCAAACTTCACTAAGAACAAAGAGCTGTCAAAGGACACCAGAAACAAAATTGTAGACCTGCACCAGACTGGGAAGACTGAATCTGCTATAGGTAAGCAGCTTGGTGTGGAGAAATCAACTTTGGGAGCAAGTTTAAGAAAATGGTGAATACTGTGCGCTGTAGAGGATGGTCGCATGGACAATGGCTCTGTTCAATCTACCCAGGTTTTGGCTTATCACTGTTTTGTTAGTTTTTATTTCTGTACATTCTGCACTGTCGCTCATACAGTATGATCGACTAGCACTTTTGGATATAGGTAATTCACTGGATACAGACTTTTTTCCACTTACCGGAGTGATTGCTGCAACTGGAATATCTCGCCGTCGGCTTGTTTACTCATTCGCAGGCGGCGGAGAAAAAAAAGAGAGGAAAGCGAGTGGGTATTCTATGCAGATCACGGACGAGATACTGCAATCCACCGTTACCGAGCATTTTCTTGCAAATGTTCAATCACTTGATAATAAAATGGACGAACTTCATGCTCGGATTATCTTCCAGCGGGACATTGCCAACTGCTGCATTCTAGCTTTTACAGAGACGTGGTTGGATTCCACCATACCCGACACAGCCATTACACCAGCTGGTTTCTCCGTTTTCCGGCAGGACAGAACCTCGGAATCAGGTAAACAAACAGGCGGAGGGGTTTGCATTATGGTTAACCCCCGTTGGGGCTCGGATGCCGCAGTTATCTCAACACACTGCTCACCGGACCTGGAGCTACTATCTGTAAACATACGCCCCTTCTATCTCCCCCGGGAGTATTCGTCCGCTATAATCACAGCAGTCTACATACCCCCGCAGGCGGATAAGGCGCGCGCACTAGAGCAAATATATGGCATAATAAGTGGCCTGGAGGACGCTCACCCTGAGTCTGTTTTTATTGTTGTTGGAGACTTTAACAGGACAAACATGAAGAAAATGCTTCCTAAATATTACCAGCACATTTCATTTCACACTCGAGGAGACGAGACTCTTGACCGTTGTTATTCAACGATCTGTAACAGCTTTAAACCCATCCCCCGCTCTGCCTTTGGAAAGGCAGATCACATCTCCATTCTTTTCCTCCCAACCTACAGGCAACGTCTGAAACAGGAAAAAACGGTTTTTCGGGAAGTCCAAAAATGGAGTGACCAAGCCATCACCACTCTTCAGGACTGCTTCGAAACTATAGACTGGGAGATGTTCAAAACGGCAGCTGGTGACAACATTGATGAATACACTGAGTCTGTCACAGCATTTATCACCAAGTGCATAGATGATGTCGTTCCACGGGTCAATGTTAAGACCTTCCCCAACCAAAAGCCCTGGGTTAACGGTGATGTCCGTGCCAAGCTTGCAGCACGGTCCTCTGCCTATAACTCTGGGGAC